>CAUYQV010019521.1:0-14389 GCA_963574575.1 Galagoides demidoff | reverse complement strand
AGGTTTAAGAATTTCCTGCAGAGCTGGTGTAGTTATGGCAAATTTCTTCAACATATGGATGTCATTAAAGTATGTAATTTCTCCATCATAGATGAAACTCAGTTTAGCTGGATATAGGATCCTGGGTTGGAAGTTGTTTTGCTTTAGGAGATTAAAGTTGCTAACCATCCTCTTCTGCCCTGAAAGATTTCAGCAGGAAGATCTACAGTCATTCTAATACCCTTTCCTTTGGAGGTTATAGTTTACTTGTGTCTAACTGATTTTAGAATTTTTTCTTTCATATTGACTTTATTGAATTTAATTATGAAGTGACTTGTGGATGTCTTGTTTGGGTTGAGTCTTATTGGGGTTCTGAAACTATCTGCTATCTGAAATTCTGAATCTCTTGGGATGCCTGTGAAATTCTCTTTCGAAATTTCATGAAGAAGTTCCTCTGTGTTTTGTGAGGCAGCTTCATCACTTTCAGGGATTCCTATAAGGCGAATATTAGTTTTCTTCAAATTATACCATAGCTCTTTAGGAGAAAGTTCTGTTCTTGCTTTCCATTTTTTTCATCCTTTCACTCTTGGGCTTGTTCAAAGGGTTTGTCTTCAATGTCAGAGATCCTTTCTTCAGTTTGTTCCACTCTGTTACGAAGAGATTCCACCATGGTTTTCAAATCTTTGAGGGCTGCAACCTCTTGTCTCAAAGTTTCAAAGTCTTTGATCATATTATCTTTGAAATCATTGAATTCCTGAGTCATATTTTGAATAATTTCTTGGGACATCTTTTGAAGAATTTCTTGAGACTTTTTTTGAATTATTTATTGAAGTTCTAGCTCTTTTCTTCCTTCCATTCTATTAATCTTGTTTACTCTCCAGATTCTGAACTCAGTTTCTGACATCTCATTCATCTCTTTATGGGTTGGATCTTCTGGCACCTCGGCCACGTCTTTCCTTGGGGGAGTTGCTCTACTCTGGTTATTCCTAATACCAGAGTTTTTCCTCTGACTCCGCCCCATGCTGGGTTTACTCTGCTTGGCTAGGTGAACTGGTAGCAGGATGTTGGGTTGGGGGCTCTGCGAATGGTATTTTATTGGTCTTTTGGTACAAAGGCTGGGACTGGTGCCTGTATCTTTTCCCTTAGAACTTTTCCAAGGATGTGTATAATGCTACGGTCTGAGAGCCTGGAGGCCTGCTTGTCTCTGTCTTTTTTTCAGCTGGTATCTGTTCTACCTTAGAAATCAATTACTCTGCTTTAAGATCTTGGCTGTGAAGAAATAAGGGTGATTAATTCACCCCTCCTCTTACTGGCAATGGTTGCAAAAGGAAAACCACACCTTCCCTGAACCACACCCCCAGGGTATGGCTTTAGATAGTTCTCAGTTGATTGGCCCTGTTCAAATGATATAAGACAACTGTCACAGTTAACACAATTCTCAGGTGGGGGTGTTTGAGAAGTTTCTGGCAACTGTACAGCAGGGATCCTCTGGCAGTGCAGGTATGAACCGCTCCGGTGGTCTGTGAGGTCAGAGGGACCTTCCCAGCAAATAAAGTATTCTAGGGAGGATGGTGCCTCCTACCCCACTTTGTACTTTTTTCACAACCAGTCACTGGAGACCCCAGAGGGCTGTGACCTAGTTGCCCAATAAGCGAATGTGGCAGGGCTCTGTGTCTGCCAAAATCATAGTAGAGCCAGTGTCAGCTCCACTCATTTACTGCTTTTCAACCCCCACCAGCAAAGGGAAGTGAGGCTTGACTATCTTAGGCACGCAGTGACAACTGGAGACCTTTCCACCTGGGGACAATTTGGGCCTGAGAAAATCCCGAGAGCATCAGAGATTCTACCCTTGACCACCAGCTGTTTTGCCCAAATCAAGAGATCCAAACCTATTGACCCCGTCAGTACCGGCTCCCTCATTGGAAAGATAACAAGGTCTCTGGCAAATAAATAATAGGATTCAACTGGTGGTATAAGTGTGGCTCTCTCTGATGCTCTGAGGAGTCAGAAAGGCCTGTTCAGTAGACAATTTGGAGTAAGGAGGCTGATGCCTCTTTCCCCTCCTTATTCACCCTTCGCCACTGGACTCTGGTAACTTCGGTCTCAGTTAACCCCACTACCAGTCTCTGTTAACCCAGACTCTATAACCCAGTCCTGTCCAATAGGCGAGAGACTTAGGGTTTTGTGCCTACCAGAGTCCGGGTAAAGTCAATGGGTTCGTCAGGATTTTGTGCCTGACAGAGTCCCAGTAATGTCAATGCCTTCTCACTTGCTGACCACTCTTTGTGGCCAGTCAACAGAGATAGTTGAAGCCTATCTGCATGAGGCACTCAATGGGAGTTGTAGAATATTCTGCTTCGGTTCAACCTAAGCCTGGAGTTTGTTTTCTTGAAGTGGTGGTTTGCCTTGGTGGGGAGGACTTGTGTTTATGTTTCTGTTCTCTTAGTTCAGCTCCCCACTTTCAGTTTTGTTGGGTTCTTCTGACAGTTGTCTCTCTCCCTGGACTGAAGTTTATGTTGAAACCTTGCTCCAGTCAGCTCTCATCCGCTATTCCTCCAAATTGTTATTGAATGTGAAAATTTTAGTTAGGGAATATAGCCAGCCCAGGGATTCATCAAAGTACAGGATACATTGAAACCAGGCAGGCAAATAGACTAAAATGCTACCCGACATACAAGCACATCAATGCCCAGACACTCAGCCACAACTAAACAAACAGACAAATAAGTAAACAAAACAATAGACAAACCAGTCAGCTAATAGATCAAAAATGAAAGAAAGAAGAAAGAAAAAGAAAGAAAAAAAGTAGTAAAAATAAAAGATAACCACAGAAATGATGGTCATAAAATGATAGAGCAAACACATAGGAAAGCAAACAATCAAAGAACAGAGATAATCAAAATATATATATATATATATATAATGAAAATAAAAAGTAAAAAATTAAAAATTAAAAAAAAGGAAAAGGAGGGCACTCCTAAGACAATTTTTTTTTTTTTGAGTATATACAAACAAGGCCCTTTTTCAATGCGGTAGGGTTCCAGTTAAAAAGTATATGTATAATTATGCTGCAGTATAGTTTCTAGACAGCAGGTGGTGCTGTGAGTGTTCCCTGCGCTGATGCCAAAAATAGAAAGGAAAAAAATAAAAAATAAAAATAAAAAATAAAAAAGTCTATATAATTATCAAAGGAGAATCTTTGATGGCAGGATGCCCAGATTCTCCCTACAACAGCTCCCACAAAGTGTTGGGCATCTTGGTTTAATTTCAGATGCCAGATGGCTGGCTGCAGATCAGATTTTGAGTTCTCTGCACTTCTGGAGAAGGTGTTATGGAGACGCCATTTTGGAGGTTTTACTTTACATCTGGTTCCTAGTGGCCGCCCGCTCCTATCTGTCCTCTAAACTTTGGACACAAGTTCACACTTCACCAGACATTCACGCAACTCCTATTTTCCCCTCGAACAGAAAACCATTGTGGTCCGAGGGAAAAGAGCTGGGACTCCCCTTGCGCAGTCTGCATTCCAGTGGGGGAGGGCCACCGGAAGTTCAAAAGATTTTTCAGTGTTTGTAAGAGGGGAACTGATTCACCCTGCTGGTCACAGCATCAGTGCAGCTCCACACAGACTTCCAAAATTACAGGATGGATCGGTTTCTAAGCAGAGTCCCTTCCGCTCAAGTTTCTGTCCGAATGCCTGGATCCCTGGCACCCCAAACTTGGTCCAAATGTCTCCCGTTTCTGGCTGCTAAATTCTTCTTGGAAGTCCATGCCTCACTGCACTCTCTGTGAGACACACAAACTCCCCACGAAATGGGTACAGGAGCCTTTCATGGGGGAGGGATTGGTTTCTGTCTCTCAAGATGCAATCCGCGACCTGGCGCTGCAGGGCACGAGCCGTGGACCTGACACCACAGGTCGCAGATGGAGCTGTTTCAGCTGCTGCCCTGAGTTTTTTCTGGCTGACACTGTAGTTCTGGATTACACTTCCAATCCAGCAATTTACCTCTTTGCTGCTCACCCTGCACTGCTTATCTGTGCAAAGATGCCACGTGGAAGGGATCCAATAAGCCCACTCTCACCTTTAGTCCCAGTGACTTGAATGGCTGAAGCAGGAAGATCACTTGAACTCAGGAGTCCGAGGTTCCTATGAGCTGTAGCCTGGGTGACAGAGTGAGACTCTGGTTAAACACAAATGGCCTCCAGGCAGTGCCAGGTCCTTTTCTAGAGAGCGCTCTTTAACATTGTAATGGAAATTTTAGCCATTGCAATCAGAGAAGCAAAAACAAGTAAGGGTATCCATATAGGGTCAAAAGAGATTAAACTTCCACTGTTCGTATATGATATGATTGCATATCTGGAAGATACCAGGGACTCTACCACTAAACTCTTAGAAGTCATCAAGGAATACAGCAGCATCTCAGGTTACAAAATCATCACTCATAAATATGTAGCCTTTATATACACCAACAGAAGCCAAGCAAAAAAAAAAAAAAAAAAACAGTCAAGGACTCTATTCCATTCACAGTAGTGCCAAAGAACATGAAATATTGGTGTTTATCTAACAAAGGACATGAAAGATCTCTATAAAGAGAACTATGAAACTCTAAGAAAAGAAATAACTGATAATGTTACCAAATGGAAAAACATATCATGCTCATGGCTAGGAAGAATCAACATTGTTAAAATACAAATACTAATCAAAGCAATATATAATTTTAATGCAATCCCCATTAAAGCTCTACTGTCATACTTTAACAATCTAGAAAAAATAATACTTCATTTTATATGTAATTAGAAAAAAACCTCAAATACCAAAGACATTGCTCAGGAACAAAAACAAAACAGGACGAATTATGTTACCAGGCCTCAGACTATACTATAAGTTGATAGTGATCAAAACATCATGGTATTGGCACAAAAACAGAGAGGTAGATGTGTGGAACCGAATAGAGAGCCAACAGTTGATTCCAGTCACCTACTGTTATCTGATCTTTGACAAGCCAATTAAAAACATTGAGTGAGGAAAAGATTCCCTATTTAACAAATGATACTGGGCTAACTGGATGGCATCCTGTAGAATACTGAAACTAGACCCACACCTTTCACCATTAACTAAGATAGACTCTCATTGGATTAAGATTTAAACTTAAGACATGAAAATACTAGAAGAAAGTGTAGGGAAAACACTTGAAGTAATCAGCTTGGGCAAAAATTTTATGAAGAGGACCACTGGGCAATTGAAGCAATGTCAAAAATACACTTTTGGGACCTGATCAACCTAAAAAGCTACTGCAAAGCCAAGAACACAGTAAATAAAGCAGGTAGACAGCCCTCAGAATGGGAGAAGATATTTGCTGGTTATGTCTCTGACAAATACTTAATAACCAGAATCCACAGAGAATTCAAACGTATTAGCAAGAAAAAAACAAGCGATCCCATCTCACGGTGGGCAAGGAGCTTGAATAGAAATTTCTCTAAAGAAGAGGGGCTCATGGCCTAAAGATATATGAAAAAATGCTCTCTATCCTTAATCATCAGAGAAATGCTAATCAAAACTACTTTGACCTGCCACCTACCCCCATTAAGATTATCCCATATCACATAATCCCCAAACCAGAGATGTTGGTGTGGATGTGGAGAGAAGGGAACACTTCTACACTGCTGGTGGGAATACAGATTAATTTGTTCCTTTTGGAAAGACATCTGGAGAACACTGAGAGAATTAAAAATAGACCTGCCATTTGATCCTGCAATTCCTTTATTAGGTATATATCCAGAAGACCAACAATCGAATTACAACAAACACATTTGTGTCGGAATGTCTATTGTAGCCCAATTCATAATTGCTAGGTCATGGAAGAAGCCTACATGCCCATCGACCCACTAATGGATCAATAAATTGTGGTATATGTACACCATGGAATACTATGCAGCCATAAAGAAAGATGGAGACTTTACCTCCTTCGTGTTTACTTAGATGCAATTAGAAAATGTTCTTCTGGGAGGCAGAGCAAGATGGCGGAGGGGATGCATCCCTGAGTCAACTCTCCTGGTGGTTTCAGGTGAGAGTGGGGAGACTGGATCTTTTCCGTGTGGAGTTCTGGCACGGACAAGCAGAGCAGGGTGAGCAGCAAAGAGGTGAATTGCTGGATTGGAAGTGAAGCCGAGAGCTACGGTGTCAGCCAGAAAAAACTCAGGGCAGCAGGTGAAATGGCGCCATCTGTGACCTGCGGTGCCAGGTCGGAGGCTTGTGTTCTGAGAGGCAGAAACCAATCCCCCCCCGTGAAGGGCTCCTGGGCCCAGTTTGTGCAAAGTTTGTGTTTTTCCCTGAAGGTGTGGTAAGGCGTGGATTCCTGAGCGGAATTTAGTAACCAGAAACGGGAGACATTTGGACCCAGTGTGAGGCGTCAGGTACCCAGGCATTTGGACAGAAACTTGAGGGGAAGGGACTCTGCTTAGGAATTGATTCATCCTGTAATTTTGGAAGTTTGTGTGGAGCTGCACTGATGCAGCGACCTGCAGGGGGAATCAGTTCCCTTCCTACAAACACTGAAATATCTTTTGAACGTGCCACTGTGGTGGTGGCCGCGGCCCCTTCTTTATCAGAAATAAAATGAATGCAGAATGCACAAGGGGTGCCCAGCTCTTTTCCCTCAGACCACAATGGTTTTCTGTTCAAGGGGAAATTAGGAGTTGAATAAAAGCCTGGCAAAGTGTGGACTTGTGTCCCGAGTTTGGAGGACAGATAGGAGTGGGTGGCCAGCCAGGAACCAGATGTAATGTAAAACTCCAAAAATGGCGTCTCCATAACACCTCTCCCAGAAGTATAGAGAAGTCAATCCGAACTGCAACCAGCCATCCAGCATCTGAAGCTAATCCAAGACGCCCAACACTTTACTAAAACTGTTGTAGGGAGAATCTGTGCAACCTGCCATCAAAGATTCTCCATTTATATATATATTTTCTTTCTTCTCTCTCTTTTTTTCTATTTTTTGTTTTAGCATGGGGACCACTCACAGCACCACGTGCTGTCTAGAAAGTATATTACAGCATAATTATATATTTTTTTAAACTGGAACCCCACCACATTCAAAAGGGGTTTGTTTGTATATATTCAAAAAAATAGTAATTTTCTTACTGGTGACCTCCTTTTCCTTTTTTTTAATGTTTAATTTTTTATTTTGATTATATATATATATATATATTATTTTCTTTCTTCTATGTTCATTTGTTTTGCTATTTGTTTGCTCTATTATTTTATGTCCAACATTTCTGTGGTTATCTGTTATTACTACTTTTTTTCTTTCTTTCTTTTTTGGACTGTTAGTTGGTTGGTTTGTCTGTTGTTTTGTTTTCTTTTTTGTCTGTTTGTTTACTTGTTTCTGAGTGTCAGGGCATCGGTGTGCTTGTGTGTCTGGTAGCATTTGAGTCTGTTTATATGTCCGCTTGGTTTCAATGTATTTTGTACTTTGCTAAATTCACGGGTTACCTATATTCCCTAACTAACATTTTCACATTCAATAAGAATTTGGAAGAATTTGGGATGAGAGCTGACTGGAGCTAGCTTTCAACATAAACTTCAGTTCAGGGGAAGAAACAACCACCAGAAGAACCCAATGAAGCTGAAGGTGGGGAGCTGAACTGAGAGAAGAGACAGATAAACACACATTTTCCCCACCGAGGCAAACCACGACTTCAAGAAAACAAATTCCAGGTTTATACTGAGCCCAAGTGGAATATTCTCCAGCTCCCATTGAGTGCCTAACGCAGATAGGCTTCAACTATCTCTGCTGGCTGGCCACAAAGAGTGGTCACTGAGTGGAGAAGGCATTGACATTACTTGGATTCTGGCAGGCACAAAAACCTGATGAACTCATTGACTTCACCTGGACTCTGGTAGGCACAAAACCCTGACTCACTCACCTATTGAACAGGACTGGGTTACAGAGTCTGGGTTAACAGAGACTGGTAGCGGGGTTAACTGAGGCTGAGGTTACCAGAGTCCAGTGGCAAAGGGCAAGTGAAGAGGGGAAAGAGACATCAGCCTCCTTACTCCAAATTGTCTACTGAATGGGCCTTTCTGACTCCTCGGAGCATCAGAGTGAGCCACACTTATACCACCAGTAGACTCCTATTATTTAGTTGCTGAAGATCTTGTAATCTTTGCAACCAGAGAGTAGGTACAGATCAGGTCAATAGGTTTGGATCTTTTGATTTGGGCAAATCAACTGGTGGTTGAGGGAGAATCTCTGATGCTCTCTGGATTTTCTCAGGCCTAAATTGTGTTTAGGTTGAATATTCTTCAGTTGTCACTGAGTGCCTAAGACAGTCAAGCCTTAGTCCCCTTTGCTGGCAGGGGTCGAAGAACAGTAACTGAGTGTAGCTGGCATTGACTCTACTTTGATTCTGGCAAACACAAAGCCCTGATGCATTTGCTTATTGGGAAACTGTGTCAAAGCCCTGTGAGGTCTCCGGTGTCTGGGTGTGATGAAAGTACAAGGTGCGGTAGGAGGCATCAACCTCCCTAGAATATTTTATTTGCTGGGTAGGTCCCTGTGACCCCACAGAACACCAGAGCAGGTCATACCTAAACTGCCAGAAGATCCCTGCTGTACAGTTGCCAGACACCTCTTGAACTCCCCCACATGAGACTCGCGTTGACTGGGATACTTGACTTAGATCTCTTGAATTGGGCCAATTACCTGAGAACTATCTAAAGTGATACACTAGGGGTGTGGCTGAGGGAAGGTGTGGTTTTCTTTTTCCAACCATTGCCAGCAAGGGGAAGGGTGACTTAATCTCAGATAATTCTCCAAAGCCAAGATATTAACCCAGAATAATAGATTTTCTAAGGTAGAACAGATACCAGCCAAAAATAAGATAGAGACACACAGGCCCCCAGGTTCTCAGACCATAGCATTATACGCATCCTGGACAAAGCTCTAAGATACAGACACCAGTCTCAGCCTTTGCACAAAAAGACTAGTAAAATAGTACTCCCAGAGCCCCTAACCCAACTTCCTCTTACCTGCTGACCTAGCCAAACAGAGTAAATCCAGCATAGGGTGGAGTCAGTGGAAAAACTCCAGTAGTAGGAATAACCAGAGTAGTTCAACCCCCCCAAGGAAGGACATGACAGAGGTACCTGAAGATCAAACCCATAAACAGATGGCTGAGATGACAGAAATCGAGTTCAGAATGTGGATAGTAGACAAGATTAATAGAATGGAAGAAAGGAAAAAGCTAGAACTTCAAGAAATTTTTCAAAAAATGTCTTAAGAAATTATTCAAAAGATGACTCAAGAATTCAACAATTTCGAAGATAAAATGATCAAAGATTTTGAAACTTTGAGGCAAGAATTTGTAGACCTCAAAGATTTGAAAAAGACAGTGGAATCTCTTCGTGACAGAGGGGAACAGACTGAAGAAAGGATCTCTGACATTGAAGACAAAGGTTTTGAACAAGCCCAAGAGCACAAGGATGAAAAGAAATGGAAAACAAGAATAGATATTTCTCTTAGAGAGCTCCAGAATAATTTGAAGAAAACTAATATTCACTTTATAGGAATCCCTGAAAGCGAAAAAGCTGCCTCACAAAACACAGAGCCTCTTCTTCATGAAATTTTGAAAGAGAATTTCACAGACATGCCAAGAGATTCTGAAATTCAGATAGCAGATAGTTTCAGAACCCCAGCACAACTCAACCTGAATAAGACATCCAGCAGGAACATCATAATTAACTTCAGTAAATTTAATATGAAAGAAAAAAAATTCTGAAAGCAGTTAGACACAAGAAAACCATAACCTACAAAGGAAAGAGTATTAGAATGACTGCAGATCTTCCTGCTAAAATCTTTCAGGCCAGAAGAGGATGGTCAGCAACTTTTAATCTCCTAAAGCAAAACAACATCCAACCCAGGATTCTATATCCAGCTAAATTGAGTTTCATCTACGATGGAGAAATTACATACTTTAATGATATCCACATGTTGAATAAATTTGCCATAACTAAACCAGCAATGCAGGAAGTTCTCAAACCTATCCTCCATAGTGAACATTGCAATCCCCCACTACAGAAGTAAACTCACCCAGAAACTTTTGATCAAATTCCAACCTCCACAGTGGCAAAAGGTTTAAAAATGTCTACTGGACTTTAGAGCAACTCGAGGACCAATATCTCACCAGGTCTTTCAATAATTTCAATCAATGTGAATGGCCTAAACTGCCCTTTAAAGAGGCACAGATTGGCTGATTGGATACAGAAACTCAACCAGATATCTGCTGTGTACAGGAAACACACATTACTTTAAAAGATAAATACAGACTCAGGGTGAAGAGATGGTCTTCTATATTCCAAGCAAATGGAAACCAGAAAAAAGCAGGTGTTGCAATTTTATTTGCAGATACATTACTGTTTAAACTAACAAAAATAAGGAAACATAAGGATGGCCATTTTATATTTGTCAAGGGTAATACCCAAGATGATCAGATTTCAATTATCAATATCAAGTATCAATATCTATGCACCCATCCAGAATGCACCTCAATTTATAAGAGATGTTCTAACAGGCATGAGCAACTTGATCTCTCCCAGCTCTATCATAGTCGAAGATTTTAACACTCCCTTGACTGTGTCGGACTGATCCTCCAATAAGAAGATTAGCAAGGAAATTTTAGATTTAAATTTATCTATGCATCTTTTAGACCTAACTGATATCTAAAGAACATTTCATCCAAACAAATCTGAATACACATTTTACTCATCAGTCCATGGAACATATCCCCATATTGACCACCTCTTAGGATGTAGGTCTAACCTACATTATTTTAAAAGAATAGATATTCCATGCATCTTCTCAGACCATCATGGAATAAAAGTTGAACTCAGTAACAACAGGAATTTGCAGACTCATACAAAAACACGTAAGCTAAATAAATTTATGCTGAATGACAGATGGCTCAGAGACGAAATCAAGAGGAAATTACCAAATTTTTAGAACAAAATGACAATGAAGACACGAGTTGTCAGAACCTCTGGGATACTGCAAAGGCTGTCCTAAAAGGGAAATTTATAGCTCTACAAGCCTTCCTTGGAAGGCTTGTCCCTTTAACAACTTAATGGACATCTCAAGTAACTGGAAAAGGAGGAATAGTCCAATCCCAAACCCAGCAGAAGAAAAGAAATAACCAAAATTACAGCAGAATTAAATGAAATAGAAAGCAAAAGGATTATAGAACAGATTAATAAATCAAATAGTTGGTTTTTTGAAAAGTTTGTTAAAATAGATAAACCTTTGGTCAACCTAACCAAGAAAAAAAGAGTAAAATGTCTAATTTCGTTAATCAGAAACGGTAAAGATGAAAAAACAACAGACCCCCTAGAAATTCAAAAAATCTTCAATGAATATTAAAAGAAACTTCCCAGAAATATGAAAATCTGAATGAAATTGACCAATACTTGGAAGCATGCCATCTCCCAAAACTTAGCCAGAATAAAGTGGAAATATTGAACAGGCCTATATCAAGCCCTGAAATAGCATCAGCTATTCAATGTCTCCCCAAAAAGAAAAGCCAAGGACCAGATGGTTTCACGTCACAATTCTACCAAACCTTTAAAGAAGAACTAGTACCTATATTATTCAACCTTTTCCAAAGCATTGAAATAGACAGAATACTACCCAAAACATTCTATGAAGCAAATATCACCTTGATTCCCAAACGAGGAAAAGACCCAGCAAGAAAAGAAAATTATACACAAATATCACTAATGAATATTGATGCTAAACTATTCAACAAGATCCTAATGAACAGGATCCAGCAACACATCAAAAAAATTATACACCACGACCAAGTAGGTTTTATCTCAGGAACTCAAGGATGGTTCAACATATGTAAATCTATAAATGTAATTCATCACATAAACAAATCAAAAGCAAAGAACATATGATTCTCTCAATTGATATAGAAAAAGCTTTTGATAATATCCAGCATCACTTCATGATCAGAACACTTAAGAAAATTGGTATAGAAGGAATATTTCTTAAGCTGATAGAGGCCATCTACAACAAACCCACAGCCAATACTGTAATCAATGGAATTAAATTGAAATCATTCCCACTCAGATCAGGAACCAGGCAAGGTTGCCCATTGTCCCCAGGGCTATTTAACATTGTAATGGAAGTTCTAGCTACTGCAATTCAGGAAGAAAAGGCAATTAAGTGTATCCATATAGGAACAGAAGAGATTAAACTTTCACTTTTCGCAGATGATATGATTGTATATCTGGAAAACACCACGGTTCAACTAAAAAACTCTTAGAAGCGATCAATGAATATAGTGGGGTATCAGGATACAAAATCAACACTCATAAATCTGTAGCCTTTATATATACCAACAGCAGCCAAGCTGAAAAAACAGTCAAGGACTCTATCCCATTCACAGTAGTGCCAAAGCAGATGAAATATTTGGGTGTTTACCTAACAAAGGATGTGAAAGATCTTTATAAAGAGAACTATGAAACTCTAAGAAAACAAACAGCCAAAAATGTTAACAAATGGAAAAATATACTCTATCCCGTTTAAAGTAGTGGCAAAGAAGATGAAATATTTGGGAGTATACTTAACAAAGGATGTGAAAGATCTCTATAAAGAGAACTATGAAACTCTAAGAAAAGAAACAGCCAAAAATGTTAACAAATGGAAAAATATACCATGCTCATTGCTAGAAAGAATCAACATTGTTAAAATGTCCATATTACCCAAAGCGATATACAATTTTAATGCAATCCCCATTAAAGAGCCACTGTCATATTTTAAAGATCTTGAGAAAATAATACTTCACTTTACATGGAATCAGAAAAGACCTCAAATAGCCAAGATATTACTCACGAATAAAATCAAAGCAGGAAGAATCATGCTACCAGACCTCAGACTATATTATAAATCGATAGTGCTTAAAACAGCATGGTATTGGCACAAAAACAGAGAGGTAGATGTATGGACCATAATAGCAAGCCAACAGATGAATCCAGCTACCTACCATTACCTCATCTTTGAAAAACCAGTTAAAAACATTGAGTGGGGAAAAGATTCCCTATTTAACAAATGGTTCTGGATTAACTGGCTGGTGTCTTGTAGAAGACTGAAACTGGATCCACACCTTTCACAATTAACTAAGATAGAGTCTCACTGGATTAAGGACTTAAACTTAAGACATGAAACCATAAAAATCCTTCAAGAAAGTGCAGGGAAAACACTTGAAGAAATTGGCCTGGGAGAATTTTTTATGAGGTGGACCCACGGGCAATTGAAGCAACATTAAAAATACACTACTGGGACCTGATCAAACGACCGAGCTTCCGCACAGCCAAGAACACAGTAAGTAAAGCATGTAGACAGCCCTCAGAGTGGGAGAAATTATTTGCAGGTTATGTCTCCAACAAATGTTTAATAACCAGAATCCATAGAGAACTCAAATGCATTAACAACAACAACAACAACAACAACAAAAACAAGTGATCCCATTGCAAGGTGGGCAAAGGACTTGAAGAGAATTTTCACCAAAGAAGATAAGAGTGCAGCCTATAGATATATAAAAAAATGCTCACCATCCTTAATCATTAGAGAAATGCAAATCAAAACTACTCTGAGATATCTCCTCACTCCAGCAAGATTAGCCCATATCACAAAATCCCAAAACCAGAGTTGCTGGCATGGATGTGGAGAAAAGAGAACACTTCTACACTGCTGGTGGGAATGCAAACTAATACGTCCCTTTTGGAAACATGTCTGGAGAAAACTTAGAGAACTAAATATTGACCTATCATTCGATCCTACAATTCCATTATTAGGTATATACCCAGAACATAAAAAATCACATTATAATAAAGATATTTGTATCAGATTGTTTATTGCAGCCCAATTCATAATTTCCAGGTCATGGAAGAAGCCCAAGTGCCCATCAATCCACGAATGGATCAATAAACAGTGGTATATGTACACCATGGAATACTACGCAGCCATAAAGAAAGATGGAGACTACCTCCTTCATGTTCAGATCTATGGAAGTGGAAAATGTTATTCTGAGCAAAGTATCACAAGAATGGAAGAAAAAGTATCCTATGTACACAGCCCTATTATGAAACTAATTTATAGGTCTCAAATGAAAGCTACAACTTAATTCTAGCCTAAGAATATGGGGAGACAGTGGGGAAGGGGAGGGGAGAAGGAAAGCTGGGTGGTGGGAGGGTGACTGGAAAGATTACCTATATGGTCTGTCTAACAAGGGTACAAGTGAATTTTTCTAGAACTAGAGTATAAATGTTTTAACACAATAACTAAGTAAATGACATAAAGCCTATATTAACCAGCTTGATGAAAGTATTTCAAATTATATATGAAAACACTACGCT
>CAUYQV010019517.1:0-17317 GCA_963574575.1 Galagoides demidoff | reverse complement strand
TTTTTTTTTTTTGAGACGGAGCCTCAAGCTATCCCCCTGGGTAGAGTGCCATGGCATCACAGCTCATAGCAACCTCCAACTCCTGGGCTCAAGCGAGTCTCCTGCCTCTGCCTCCCAAGTAGCTGGGACCACAGGCTCCCGCCACAATGCCTGGCCATTTTTTTTTGGTTGCAGCCATCATTGTTGTTTGGCGGGCCCGGGCTGGGGACTCGAACCTGCCACCTTAGGTGTACGTGGCTGGCGCCTTAGCCAACTGAGCCACAGGCGCCGAGCCAAACCTTCCTAATGCTGCAGCCCTTTAATACAATTCCTGTGGGTTGCAACCCACAGGTTGAAAACCACACTCTTAGAGGAATTAGGTAGTACCTGTAAGGAGCTTTACCATAAAGGTGAAAATGAGACAGGGGCACTCCAGGCAAAGGTTTAATATTACCTAAGATAAAGAGATAGTAAATTCAAGGATTAAAAGAAAAAACCTTTGGCAGACATAGATGTTGAACGTATGATTGTAGTGAGAGAGAAAATGGAACAGTTCACTGTAGCTTTTAGATCATATCTCAGTGTGAGGAGGATGTGCCTAATACCAAAGGAGGTAATGATTTTTGAAGAGGAAGATGTGTAATTGAGCCCACTTTGGTGAAAAATTGATTCATCTTTCATATATTAGATAAATAGAATGGAGGTGAGATCAGAAGGAGGGATATAGCAAGTTAACAGCTTGTTAATAAGTGGCCTAAGTGAGAAATAGTGAAGGCTTTGACTAGGATAGTGAGAATGAACTAGAAAGGAAAGGGTGGGTGTGAGAGACGTTGTGTAAAGCAGAATCCACATAATTTAGCAACTGATTGAGGAGGGAAAGGAGGGGCCCATAATGACTGCTTTCCTGCTTGGATGACTGGGATAATGTGGTATCAGAATAGAAACAAGAAATTGGGCAGATGATGTATTCTGGTCTTTAACTGAATGGATTTAAGATTGCTGGAAGAATTTTGAGGGTGACTATTTCAAACAAGCATTTGAAAATGAGGTTGGAAAATCCTGAGAGAGATAAAGAATATTTGCAAGTTTTAGTGTAAAATAGTCTTAGGATAGGAAAGGAGGGACTTTGTAGTTCATTAATACAATGACTCATCTTGCTTCAGTTGCAACCCTTTTCCCCATATCTGCCAAATTGTTATCTATCCTATATTTGAACTTTGAGTCTATGACATCTTGAAACGGGCATTTCTGCTTTGCATTATTCAATTAGAAATGTCTTCTTTATTCTGAGCTCTCCAGAGTTCTTTTCCTTTGAGTGTAGTTATACATCTTGGGACCCTACCCTTAGAGCATTTGAAATTCTTCTTTCTCATGAGAGCTGTTCTGATATTTTTGAGAAAGCTATAAAGTTCCTATTTAGCCTGCTTTTCTACCAATGCAGGGAGTGTGAGGGCTGCTCAGAGGCAATATAGTATCTTTATGCCTTCTTTTGCTGTAATCTTTCCTAGACATAAACGAATTCATAGAAAACACAAAACAACTTACATAGCTCAATGAATCTAATTTGCAAAGTTGAATTAAAAATTCCTGACAATAATCAATAGCATCTCCCTATAGACAGATTCCTGAAGGCACATCCACCTATCCACCTATGTCACCTCTCCTCCTTCCTATATTCTCTTATAGGCTAAACATCTATTGACACAGTGATTCATGTGACAGTTTCTAGTCTCGTCACTGTCTTTGTTGTTCTAAATAATATTGAGAAGAACAAGACTAGTGCCTCCCTTGTTCTAGATATTGTGATTTAAAGTATATGTGTATGTATATGTGTGAATATATCTATATATATTTTTTATTTTTAGCTAAAATTAATTTGAAGACACACTCCAGTTGGCTCATTGTCAGCATACTGCCATCGATGTCTGTTAATCTTCTGCCACTGACTGTGTAACTGAGTAGAGGCTTTCCCGTAATTGCTATTATATTTCATCTTACTATACATGAGGTCCTTGAATAAAATCATTTAGCTCAATGAGATATAACATTGATGAGAAAAAAAAATGATTCCCAGGAGAGGTCAGTGCACAGAGTTTGCATGTTCTCCCCATGTCTGATGGGTTTTCTCCAGATACTCTGGTTTCTTACTGCATCCCAAAGCTGTGCACATTAAGTTCATTCGGCATGTCTTAATGGTCCCGGTGGTGCTGTGAGCTGTTGGAAGAGGCTCAGGCCACCCGCAACCATGAACTGGAACAAGCAGGTAAATACTTACCTTACTTTTTAGGCTCGGTGCCCGTAGCACAGTGGTTAACGGCGCCAGCCACATACACCGAGGCTGGAGGGTTCAAACCCAGCCTGTAACAACTAAAACAACAATAACAACTGCAACAAAAAAATAGCTAGGCATCGTGGCAGGTGCCTCTAGTCCCAGCTACTTGGGAGGCTGAGGCTAGAGAGTGCTTAAGCCCAAGAGTTGGAGGTTGCTGTGAGCTGTGATGCCATCACACTCTACCAAAGGCAACATAGAGTCTATCTCAAAAAATAATAATAGTAATTACCTTACTTTTTAATTAATATTTAAAAACTATATATGTAGCTTACATGTATTTCAAGGTTTAATACTAGAAGTGTTTTAGCCTTTTTTTAGAAGCTTGGTGATATTTTATGACCAGAAAAATGCCGTGAGAACTTAACTCTTGTTTATATCAATTAGCCTATGGTAAGATCAGCTTCATTAGATAATCATTTCAATTAAAATTGCAGTTTCCAGAAACCAGTAGATGAGTTAAAACTTATTGTAGTTAACCAGTACTCTACCTCCACGATAATTTAGATCCCAGATCAATTATTTTTATCAGGTTACCTTTAAAAATATCTCCCTCTAAGACAACATTCACAATGTAGAATGGTAAGGAACATATTTAAAGACAGTGTCATCAATATAGCAGAATTCTTCCAGTTGGATAATACATTGCCAAAAGTCTGTTAAGAAATTTGTGGGCGATTTATTGAAGTGGTATAAATGTAAGAAGTGTTGTTGTTTTTTTTTTTTTTTTAAATAAGATGACACTGTTGTTTTGTTCTCAATTTATTTATGTAAAATAACACTGTTTTAGGTATTGAAGGACTGGAGTTTTGGATCATCATACCCAGGATCAAATCCACTTTTACCATTTACAATTTCAGTATCCTTTCTAAATCTATTTTTAAGTGTAAAATGAGGCGATTAATGCCTCCTTCCTAGCATATTGTGAGGGTTGAGGAGATGATGTGCATAAAACACTTAAAACCTTGGTTGGTATACAGTAAGTGCTTGGTTGTTATTTTTCAATGAAACTCTGATTACAGTATAAAAATATCATTTTATGTACTTCACATTCATTTTCATACTGAAAGAAATGATATAATTAAATACTTGAGAAGAAACATCTAATGTATATGGTGAGCATTTAAATTTTTTTTCTAAAAGTAGATTTTGATTTGCTCTGTGTCCTTTTCATCCTTTACATAAGCAGCAGTACTTATGCATCCTGAAGGTGATCAAGGCCAAGGATGTAGTCTAGAAATCCATGGCCTTGGTGTTTCTACTTTTGTGCTCTGGTCAAAGCTGACCTACAGTCATCCTCTGCAACCTTCAGTATCCATCCCTGTATAAAGAATATTCTATTACCCGTTTGTCCTGGCTCACTCTGAGTAAAGAAGGATGCCAGAAAGATGGTGGGCATTCTCCTATTTCACTGACCCCCTTCCAATAATTGTTCTTATCAGCTGTATTTAATATGCAATTAAATTTATCCATTGAGGTTTCCATTTTATTTATTATATTTTTCATTTCTGGAAGCTCCGATGATTTTATTTTCAAGTTAGCTAATTTTGTAGAAATATCTATGTAAGCTTTGTGCTTATTTATTTAACGTGTTTTAAAAACTGCTGGCTGATAACTCCGATACCTATACTAGTATTACAGAGAACAATAGTTGCTCTCTGCTCTTTCTGATGATTCTTACTCTAGGCATGTTATTTCCTTTTGTGCTAAGTTGTTTTGTTTTATTTTGATTTCAATGAGCTGCTCATTTCCCTTAGCATATTATTTGTGGAGATTCTCTGAAGCCTGAGATGAAGGGAACTCTTACAGAGAGGATTTCCATTAGCCTTGGCAGGTGCCTAAGGTATAACCACTCTGGGATCACTATAAATTAAATGAAATTCATAGCTTGAGGTTTTGGGGACTATCCAAGTAATAAGAATTTGTGCTGTAAGTCTACCTTCAGGATATGTAAGAGGTGGAGAGGGTCAAATTTAGTCATGTTTCATTACTTTTCTTAAGGATGTAGCCCTAAGCTTTACTGAGTAGAGGCTCTCTCTAATTGGGATTTGACCAAGTCCCTCCTCCCCAGTCTCCATCTCTTCAGCCCAGAGCTACCATTAAACCTATGTTTAGGTTCCTGGAATTACCAAGATATTACCAGGGTATTACCAGGATCAGTACATGCCCTTAGGAGAAATGTCTTCAGCGGGCCACTTAACTCTTTGAGCTCTGGTTTTGGAATAGGAGTTCCTACCTTGTGAGCTATTTGATAATTTACAGAAAAAAACTAATGCAGTATTTTTACTTATTTTCAGCGGTGGATTGGTCCAAATAACCTAGCTTGCCATACTGCTAGAAATACAAGTTCTCTGCCATTTCTTATGTAGGAGATTTCTCAGCCAAATTTTCTATTTAATGTTTCAAAGTTCTTGGCATGATTCTCATTCTCTGACCTTACTTGCTTGCTACTGGCAACTTTACTTCTCATCTCCACTTTAACTTTTTTTGCTTTTGTTTTTCTTATTTGGGTCATTATGGCATTCTCCAACATGTTTGGATAGTTAACTCTCATGAATATGCTAGGAGATTTACAAAAAAATAATCTTTAAACAAATACCCTGAAGATTATTTTGTTATGAAATCTAGGAATGGGTGCATGTCTTGAGAGTTAGGACTTGAGAAATTGGGGGAAATAAAAGATTTAAAGCAAGATACTCATGGAGAGATACAGAGCATTGCTGAGAAAGTAGGCCAACCCATTTAGATTTTCAGAGAATTAAATGAAGCCAGGAAGGGATTATGGGAAATAAGTTGATTAAAGTAGGTAAGACAGGAAAGAATGATGAAGGAACTAGAGGAACAAGAGAACTTGTTGATCTTAGAGAATTTTATCATGTGTTTATATTTTTAAGAAATCAATTAATGAACGTTTCACTATACACCACATAAATCAGGGCTGAGTTGTAGTTTTTCCTTTTCTTAGAACTAATTAACAGATATTATCTATAACAAAGGATCTTTTAAACTCAAAAGAACATCCTTGGTACATTTTTTTCATCAGAACAATAGCTAAAAACAATAGAGAAACTGGAAGTTAATAATATAGGACAACTGAAACTTTAAAGTTTTTTCATGTGGTGATAGTAGGGAGAAATCTAAGAAAGTATAAATCCCACCATGTTATTTTCACATAAGATTTTCTTCCCCTGCTATTCTCTCTTCCTTGAAACTTGCTAATGAACTACAAATGAAAGAAGAGGATCAAATACGTGACAATTTTCTGGCTTATGATATATAAAAATATGTATAAATTCTTCATCTTTGATTTTCTAAGTTTTCCTTTTTTTTTAAAATTGCTCAGCCGCTGTTAATCACTAATTCAGTTCCTCCTCTGTGCTTAACAATATTGGTTTTTGCATGTAGTTTCTCGTTGAATCCTTAGGAAACATCTTTGGGTTTCTGAGTATTATTTTCATTTTGCAGACAAAACTGAGACTCATAGAAAATAAGTGGCAAATAACTTTGTTGCTTATGAAGATTTCACCTACATTTGATTTGATGTTCATTTCAATTGTGATCTTCATGCCAACCCTATCAGTTACTCAGATATTGTTGTTTTTCCTTAAGACATGGGAACCAAGAGGCTCCATCTCAAGGTTTTTAAGTCACAGTCCACTCTTGTCATACTTCTTTGAAAGATAAATACATGATGATGACAACAATGATTTTTAAGATTTCACAGGACTTGGGATTAAAAAAAATACTATCCAAATTACTATTACTAATTTTACTTAATAATACAGATGTTCCTTGACTTGCAAGGCAATTATGTCCCAATAAGTCCATCTCAGGTTTAAAGTCTCATTAAGTCAAAGATATATTCAATGTACCTAACCTACAGCCCACTGTAGCCTAGCCTGTCTACTCTAAATAGGCTCAGAACACTTTTATTACCCTACAATTGGGCACAGTCATCTAACACAAAGCCTATTTTATAATGAAGTGTTAAGTCTCTTGAGTCCTTTATTGAATACAGTACACTGTAGTGTACAGTATCACTTGCTTCCCTTCCTGATTGTGATCCTGGGGCTGGCAAGGAGCAGTGGCTTGCTGCTGCTGCTGCCCAGCATCAAGGGACAGTATCATACTGAATATCATTAGTGCAGGTAAAAGAGCAATTTCAAAATTCAGAGTGCTATTTCTACTAAATGTGTATTGCTGCTTTTCCGCCATCCTAAGATTGAAAAATTGTTATTTGAAACATTGTAAGTCTAGAACTGTTTGTGTGTATGTGTGTGTGTGTGTGTGTATCTTATGTACCTTATAGAGGAGGAAAAGCTAGTTTTCCCTCTGCCATTCTAAATTCCTCACCAAGGCCCCTGTAACAAAAGACAGATTAATAAGAGAAATACAAACAGGAGTTTACTAATGTGCATATCTCATGTAGACATGGGAGATACCCATGGAAATGAGTAAATCTCAAAGAAGTGGCCTAGAATTCAGGCTTAAGTACAGTTCAGCTAAAAACAAAGAAAGATGGTATGGAGTTATGGAGGTGACCAGGAAAAGTCAGTAAAAAAGAGAAAGATTTGATATGTCATTACCTTCTTTATTAATAGTAATCTTTTTTTTCTTTGGAGATAGACTCTTGCTTTGTCACCCTTGGTAGAATACTGTGGCATCATGGCTCATAGCAGCCTCCAACTCCCAATTCTTGGGCTCAAGCCATCCTCTTGCCTCAGCCTCCCAAGTAGCTGAGACTACAGGTGGCCGCCACAACACCCAGCTATTTTTAGAGATGGGGTCTTGCTCTGGTTCAGACTGGTTTCAAATCTGTGAGCTTAGGCAATCTACCTGCCTCGACCTCCCAGAGTGCTAAGATTACAGGCATGAGCCACTGAAGAATCTTTTTTTTTTTTTTTGCAGTTTTTGGCCAGGGCTGGGTTTGAACCTACCACCTGTGGCATATGGGGCCGGCGCCCTACTCCTTTGAGCCACAGGCGCCACCCAAGAATCTTTTTTTATCCTTGTTTTTTCTGCTGGGGGGAAGGAGAGACACCCTTACAAATGAACATTTCCTTTGCCAATGTAAATTTAACCTTATAAAAAGATAACTTCTACTCTGTTTTCAAAGCTTCACCTGTGTCTGCTGCTTTTTAAGATAATTAGCTCAAGATAATTTTTTTTTTAATCCAGACCCTAGCTCGAACCTGACAAAATAATTTTAATGCTAAAGTGTCATATTTTGGTGTAGCATATTCTGGTTTCCTACAATCTTAATATCTAATGCCATTAAAATAACCCAAGAAATGAACACAATGTGTGAGGAGTTCTTGGAAGAACAAGTAGGCTATATAATTATAAATGGCAATCTGTGTCTCAACAGTTGCTTTAGCTTTGTCAAATACAATTTATTAAAGATGCTTTTCTTTTCAATGTGCTTCACTGATTACAGCTAAAGAGTATTTGTAGCATAAAGTTAAGCCCCCAAATAGCAATTCATTCTTTCTTCTTGGGTGTCAGGGAAATCTAATTTGTAAATTCAGGTGTGATGATCAAAGTAAAAATGAGTGTGACGTACTGGCCCTCTAAAATCTCACGGAAAAGTCAACTCACAAAAGGCAGATTAATTGGAGAAAAGGCATACACATTTTTTTAATGTGTACACACAGAAGCCTTCAGAATGAAGTCCCTATCTCCCCAACAGGGCGCAGAAGCTTATACACGTATAACATCTTGAAGGAACGAGGGTTTGAATTCTGGCAAAGCATGTTATGGGAAGTGGGGAGAAGAGTTCTGTTGAAGTGCAATATATGATTACTAGGGAGAATTTGATGGGCTTGAAGAACATACAGTGTTCTGGGACAAAGTCTGTTTGGCCTATTACTGAACTAAACTGGAGTCCACTCACCCAGTTCAGCAAAGCCAGATGCTGAAGTTAAGAGTAGCAGGGAGAGAAAGAGGCATTGTCGTTGGAGAATGGGCACTTAATGCTGCAGACCTAACCTTCCCGGTGGCTCATACACAAGGATTTTTAAAGGCAAATGTACATTTTGGGAAAGTCAAAGTTATGGGGAAAATTATAAATCAACACATGAGGTTATACGTTGGTCTGGCCCTAGAAGGTGACATATCCTGAAGCAGGGGCCTGTCAGTTATTGGTTGATTCAGAGAGTGTTATGTTAGCAGAAAGGAACGTGAAGATAGTTGTGACTCTCTAGGCCCCTCAGGGAGAAATGTAGAACAATGAATGGTAGTCAGGACTCAATTTCACTGTTCTTCTTTAGCTGCATTTTCCATGGAATGGAGGTTTCTGAAACAGAACTCAAGAGCATATGTTACCATGTCAACTTTAAATTTCTATAGACCGAAATACCTCTTGACTCTGGCTTGCTTGGATGGCCATTGTTATTACTATCTTCCTACTAGTTAGATTGTCCATTCACTTTTCAAGGGTAGATAGGTGCCTAAGGGACTCCAGATTTTTCCTTTATTTTCATGTGTGACTTCCCCCCACCACAGGCCCCTAAAAGGGGTACTTACCCCACCTTGGGCTCACCAGGTAGACAGTGGTTTGTGACAAAACTCTATTCATGTTGTTGACAGACTTTTTTAGTCTTCCTTCCTGTGATACGGTTTCAGTTAATGAAAACTCAGGAAAAGGACCCCAAGTAATAGTTTTTCTACTTCATGAAAACAATTCAACGAAAATAATTTTATGGTTGGGGGTCACCACAACATGAGGAACTGTAATTAAAGGTTTACGGCATTAGGAAAGTTGAGAACCACTGTTCTAGGTAGATCTGAATTTTAGGCAGACAAGGAACTTCAGGTAATAACTTTATACTATGTTTTGGGACATGTTGTGAGGGGAGTATAGCTAGAATTTCTCTGTGTCTGGTCCTTGATCTCTGAGTTCAAAAACTGAAACCACAGACCACACAAGTAAGTGAAAGGATAGAGTTCATTGATAGATAAAGAAATAGATAAGGGAATAATGGGAACAGAGCATTGGGCAATGAAGGGGGAATCCAAGTGGCAAGCCCGTGTGGGCCTTCTGTCTAGTGGCTTATATAATGCTTTTCTTATCCTGCAGGTAGGGAGGTTTTGGGAATGTATGTCTGGAACATGTCATAACTGGCCAGGGGCCTATGGGCAGAAAATAATCCTAAAATGAGCAAAGGAATGTAGTCCTTGCCCTAGACAAGCCAGTAGGGTGTATACTCCTTACTCCAGGAGGAACTGCCCAGATGAGAGATGGATCAGGCTGCTTTTTTTGTAACTTTGCTGAAGCCCAGAGAATGGGGCCTAGAAAGGGCCTGTTTGTGCCCAGATATAGGGAACTGTAATGAGATTGATATCTGAGCTCAATTAGGCCTAGAAAACGGGGGTGCCTGTGCAGCCCTGACCCGGAGAACCCTGTATCAGGAGGAGGTTCATTACAGCATTATTTGTGGCTGTGTGGATTTAGGGGCAACTAGCTATCCATATCAAGAGAGGAAAGGTAGTTAAATGTGGTAAATACCACTATGAAGAACCACACAGCACTTAGAAATTGGATTGTGTGAGTGTGTGTGTGTTCTAGTTTTCACCAGAGAGAAATGTTGAAATGTGTAATCTGTGTTAAACACTACACTTTGCAGGGGTGTCCTAGTCTATACTCCTAACGGATTGATGTTTATTATCAATCCCCTAAATGAGCCTCAAGAGAACACTTACTATATGAGAATTTGTGACTTGTGATATGTTTACTAGAAAGTAATAAGCTCGTTTCCTTAGAAAAACCCTTTCAGATATTTTATTAATGCTTATAGGCTTTGGAATTGGAGACAGTTTATACTACTTATTTTTCGTTTCTAATTTGACCATAGCAAATTATTTTCATAATTAGAGAATTTTTGGTAATAATTATTGTCCCAGCAATGTTCAGGTAGCACATGAAATATTAAAATAGTAAATAGCAAAGTCCTATTTTTATTTAGAATACTGTTAATGCTCTAAGTCACTTTTGTATAAGTAATAGGGTAGGATAAGTCATGTGCAAACTAAATGAGAGAATAGCATAAACCTTTCAAATTAAATAATTTTCAATTTGCACTTACTTTCAAAACAAAAAAAATGAATATTAGTGACATATATTTTACCTCTTTTTGTAAAATTATGCACTATAAATAAAGATTTCCTATTTACTCCAAATAAATGGCCACATAACAATGAAAATGTAAATTAAAACTGTTGTAAATCTCTTTTAGTTAACTGTTGACCTAATCTTTGTTAACTGTACCTGAGAATGTAGTGTGCTGAGTAGCAAGAAAATTGTGTATTTAGTTTGTTGGTATAGAAAGGTGTGCTACCCTTCCTCACCCATGCTAACGATCATGGCAGATACTTGTATAATAAAAAATGAGCAAGAGACAAGCCCAACATATTCATTTAACTGAAGTTTTGCATGGGAGGAGAGCCTTCAGCAATGAAGACACAGAGACCCAGGGAAAACTGTCTTTATGCTTAGGTTTGATAAAGAATGGACAGCCATAAAGAAATGTGGTTGATCAAAAGGGTATGAGCTGCAGGTAATAGACTGAGGGGTGAAAGTAAGCAAGCCCTGTCCAGATTATTCTTTGCCTTTCTGCTTAGTATTCCTTCTTCTTGGGTATGGGGCAGGACCTTTCTAAAAGAAGAGTCTCTAAGGGAAAGGGAAACAGTGACCTTTCTAGATTTTTATGGCTTGCTTTGGGAGAAGGGGTTTTAGTTTCTAATACTCACCTTGAGGAAGAGGAATTCTTGTTTCTATTACATACTTTCTGGGAGAAAGAAGGTTGGAAACACAGGGAAGAAGATCAAAGAGAGACTTTGTTTCTGAGTCCTCCTAATCTCCATTAGTTCAACATACTCAGTATGGCCAGTCTTGGTGGCTCATGCCTATAATCCTAGCAGTCTGGGAGGCTGAGGAAGGAGGATTGCTTGAGCTCAGGAGTTCAAGACCAGCCTGAGCAAGAGGGATACCCCACCTCTACTAAAAATAGAAAAATTATCCAGGTGTAGTGTGGGTGCCTATAGTCCTAGCTACTCAGGGAGAGGCAGAAGGATCATCTGAAATCAGGAGTCTGAGGTTGCTGTGAGCTAGGTTGACACTGGGGCATTCTACCCTGAGCAACAGAGTAAGACTCTGCTCAAAAAAAGGTACTCAACATGCTAAAGCACCATACATTAGGGTATCATTTCCTGAGCCCCGACAAGTTAAAGAAGAAGAACTCATGGGAACAAAGTTTCTCTCTCATATAGAGAAAAGCAATTTCACAAAAATAGTTAACGATTGTCAAAAATATTTCACTTCGGTACTTAAATATTGAGTGTTTACCAAAGAGCATGGACATATTCTGTATGTATGTCTGTGTGTATATATATATACATATATATATATATGTGTATATATATATATATCCATGTATATGTATGTATATATGTGTGTGTGTGTATATATATATATGTATACATTGTGGAATGATTAAAGCAAAGTAGTTAACATATCCATCATATCTCCTACTTATCATTTTTTGTTATGAAAAAACTAGAACACACACAGAGTCCAATTTCTAAGTGCCATGTGGTTCTTCATAGTGGCATTTACATATATATATATACACACACACATATAATATTTGTGTATACTTATGGTGCAATGTGATTTTTGATATATGTATACCTTGTGGAATGATTAAAGCAAAGTAATTTATATATCCATCAAAACTCTTATCATTTTCAAAATTTCAAATCTATTCTTTAACAATTTTGAAATATAATTAAAAGTCCTTCAATCTAGTAGACAAACACACTCAAAAAGTTGATTTCAGTTATATGTGATTACATACCATGCAAGCCTAAGCTAACATAATAAAAACATGTCATTTCCAGTTTTTTCCACTTAAGCAGGTCAATATATTTGTTTTTTTCACTTCTATAATTTGCTTTATTTCAAAATATATTTTGATTGTTTTAGAACAAACTATTTACTTTTATTTCTTCAGCCATGACTGAGAATCCAATTATCAAGTCACTAGGGCTTTTCATCAATCCACAGTCTCTTTAACTGGCTACACTAATCACCGTCACTCCTCCAAAAATACAATATAAAATAAAATAATCACAGGTCATTGATCTCAAAGTACTATTAGCCCATCACTGTTAGTGATTTCTAACCACTTGTGAGAATAATTTCCAAAGCGTTCTATATAGTGTCTAGCCATACTAGGTTCATGTGTCAAATTATCTCAACACGAAGGACCTGTCCAATTACAGACATATCCAGTGATCCCCTCACCTAAAATGAGTCATTTAAATTGTTTATCAGTAATTTACTAATAACAGTTTACTTCAATGACATATATCTGTCTTCCCTTTTTACTCAAAGTCACTTACTCTGATGCTCTTCATAAGGATCCCTTTCAACTATAGAAGGTCTCTATCACTTAAAGGCTTCTCATAAACATGACCTACTCTTGTAAACTATGAGGCTAGTTAGAGAATATCAGTAAAATGCATGCTCCTTCCCCTAGCCCCATAAAGTTTGAAACTCATGATTGCCTCATTCTTTCTGAAGAAGGTGATGATAGGGCACTTTCTGGCCCCTGGGTTTCTAAATCCTTCTGAACATTTCTGGGTGATATGGCTATTGCCATTCCTTTCTCACAAAGCTCTATCAAGTACCAGAGCTAATAGTCAAACCCAGGGCTGTGGGACTTCAAATGCTACCAATTCTCTTGGTATGCCAAGAGCCATTTTACCCCTTATTTTGGTCAATGTGGTTTCATTATTGTGAAATCTTTTTTATTATTAAATCATAGCTGTGTACATTAATGCAATCATGGAGCACAGTGTGAAATCCTGAGTTAACGTTTATATGCCCATTGTGTGGCAGACACTGTGCTAAAGAGTTTAAGTGAATTTTTTCATTTCATCTTCACAATTCTGTTGAAATAATACTTTTAAATAAATAAGCTAGTACTTAAAGAGTTTATTTAAATAACTAACCCAAGGTTAGGCAGCTACTAAATTGTGAAGCTTTGAATTAAACTCAGTCTATTTCACTGTAGCACCCATATTCTAAACACTAATGCACTCTCAACAGGAGAATAGGGTTTTGACAATTTAGGGTTTAGAGAATTGGTTAACTATGTGTCTTGAGTTCATGATAAACCTGCAGGTTTTTAGATTCATTTAAATGATTCTTAGGTCACAGTTGGAATGAAGTAGTCAGGAAATAATTATA
This sequence comes from Galagoides demidoff, assembly GCA_963574575.1. Classification (NCBI taxonomy): domain Eukaryota; kingdom Metazoa; phylum Chordata; class Mammalia; order Primates; family Galagidae; genus Galagoides; species Galagoides demidoff. Next base: position 3,758 of record CAUYQV010019517.1, on the reverse strand, counting down.
GGGGTCAGAGTTAAAATTAAATCCAGATTGGTCATAACTTATACATTTAACTCTTTTATATTTTAGCTTTCATTCATGCACAAATACCATACATTAAATAGTTTTATTATTTTGGTTGAAACAAATTTCATAATGATGATTTTTCTATTTTGTATTTATACTTTTTGGTCAAATCAAGGATTGTAAAATTTGAGTTTACCAAGTAAAACACTTAAGTCAAAGTCCAAAAGCATATCTTTTTTTTAATCCCTATAGGTTAGATTGGCACCAGTTTCTCAATAAGTATTTGTTGAGTGAATTATTAGGATCAATGTATGTTTATTATTAATACTAAATTTTCTACTAAGTGGTTTTTCACTTTTTAATTGAAAAGTATTTCCTCTTTGGAGAAATGCTCAAATTCTGTACATCTTTTTTCCTAATAGAGTATCATTCTAAAGTCACTAAGTTTTTAAGGATGTTATTGAATGTATGTAAATAATGCATGCTTAATGGAAAATCAATGTAATTTTAAGACACTGATATGTACCATCCTACAGAATGAGTTTTTTTCCAACTTACAGTGATAAAAATGGCTCTGAGATGAGAAATAACTGCCTCCTAAATGTAGCCAACCATAGCTGACTTCTTCTCTGTAGGTTGACTAGCCGTTGATTGAGGAAGGATAGCCACAGGTAGAATGACTAGGGAGTCTACAATCTAGCTCTATGAGATTTTCATCTTCCACAGTTTAGCTCAGACATGTACTCATGTCAAAAGTACAGGTGCTGGGGCAGCACCTGTGGCTCAGTGGGTAGGGCACTGGCCCCATTCATATACCAAGGATGGCAGGTTCAAACCCAACCCCAGCCAAATTGCAACAATAACAACAACAACAAAAAAAATGGCTGGGCATTATGGTTGTGGTGGGCATCTGTAGTCCCACCTACTCGAGGGGCTGAGGCAAGAGAATCGCCTAAGCCCAGGAGTTGGAGGTTGCTGTGGGCTGTGATGCTACAGCACTCTACTGTGGGTGATAAAGTGAGACTCTGTCTGTATATATATATTTTTAAAAGTACAGGTGCAGCAAAAGAAGGAGAAATGTGTACGTACTGATTCAAGCCTTTGCCTAAATCAACTTCCAGCATCTGCTTTACAACTTCTAACATCCCATTAACCCAAACAAATCACATGCTGGGGTCATACCTAGAACAGAGGTCAGACAGCAAAGTGTGTGAAGATAGGAAGCGAGGAAGGACCAGGGTCATCAATGCAACCAACCTATCATACACACACTTAACTAATTGCATCTATTTTCGTAAATTATATCTGGCATTTTCACTGAATATTTTTAGAACCAAAGCCTAAAAATTACCTTACACACACATACAACTTTGTTCATTTTCTGCTTATATTGGACTTTTTGCTGATATAATTCATTAGCTAAAATATTCATTTCTATAGAGACTAAGCAAAAGGACAGCAGTCCTTCAAGGAGAAAGATCATAGAGTTTGGACTTCGTGATCAGTATACAAGGCAGATAATCATCCACTTGACATTTAACAAATAAAATGTGTATGGACATTTTATTTATAAGCACACATTGGAAGAAAATCATATATTTTAAAAATAAAAATGAACTGATCATTCTACAAACATTCCAGTTGCCTATTATAGTGAAATTGTGTGTTAAGTGTCACTCTTAAAGCAATGGAGATGGCATTTGCATATCAGTTTAATTGCTTTGGATTAAACACTGAAATATGAGAGCCAAGAGAGCTTATTAAACTGAAATGAGGGCAAGTGATAAAAAAGTGATATTATGTTACTACTACATCTGGAGGCCTGTTGCTATTTCTGTTTTAAATCCTAAATTACAATGTTTCTAAAAAATTATCATCAAATGCCATACAGTCTTGAAATATAGTAAAAAATTAAAAAGGTTAATGCATGAATTGTGCTTGATAAACACAATTTGATTTGAAAGCCAAGCTCAGGCTTTTTCTATTTTGTTAAAATTTATTTCTTCTTAATGTACTAGTCTATAATCTTTTGAAAATATTATAGCTCATGTACAGCTATATCTTCACAGCTTTGACAAAGTCATTCCTATAAAAAGATGCTTAATAAATATTTGTAAATGCATGAATAAATGAATGAATGTAAGGGATGGCAACACCTTCTTAGTTACAGTAAAACGTTCTAGATGAGTTGCTGGGTACTGCTGACTTTGGCTGGTGCCTGCAACTATAGCCACAGGCTTCATACTACTCAGAAATACTGTGGCCTTATCCCTGTTTGCTTAGATGAATTATGTCATTAAATATATAAATTCCTGCAACCACCAACTTTGAAGTAGGCTACGTGGAATGAGGCATGTCCCATGTAGTATGGGGCCACCCTAATTTGCAATTCAGAGGTATTCAGTAAGCTGTTTGATTTGAAGTTCCTATTACAAACCACCATCATCTTGGACTACAGAAAGAAAGAGAGAAAGAGAGAAAGGAAAGGAAAGTAAAGGAGAGGAGAGGAGGGGAGGGGAGGGGAGAGTGAAGAGAAGGAGAGGAAAGGAGAGGAAGACAAAAACAAAATATGACCATTTGTTTGTGGTGACCACAGCATCAGGAAACTGATGACTCATCATTTTATAACTCAACAATAATGCAAACTTCATTCACATTAGAGAATTCATACAACTTCCAGATGGTCTCTGTTGCTCACTAGAGCAATTTCCTGTTTGCCAGCAAGACCATACTGTGTTAGATCATCTAAAACATAACCTTTAAGTTTGGTGAGATTAACTCTTCCATTGCAGCTACTTTGGAGAATTTATTTTATGGAATGTCTCTGAAGCTTAAAAATGCTATCATTTTTAATTCTTCTAACAGCCATGTGAAAAAACATTCTATTAAATATCTCTACTTTTGCAGATGAAAAAACTGAGCCACAAGGAGGTTAAGTGACTTACCCATGGTTCTCTAATTAATAAGTGATAGAACCAGGTTTCAAAATTAGACAGTTTGGTTCTAGAGCAGTGTTTTTCAACCTTTTTTTAAAAAATCTCAGTACACTTGAACCTATCCTTTAACTTCATGGCACACTTAAATTATATTGATTAAAAAAGGGATGTTTGGAGAACACTTAGAGATCTAAAAATAGACCTGCCATTTGATCCTACAATTCCTCTACTAGGTATATATCCAGAGGACCAAAACTCACATTATAACAAAGATATTTGTACTGAAATGTTTATTGCAGCCCCATTCATAATTGCTAAATCCTGGAAGAAGCCCAAGCACCCATCAATCCCTGAATGGATCAATAAATTTTGGTATATGCATACCATGGAATATTATGTAGCCTTAAAGAAAGATGGAGACTTTATCTCATTCATGTTTACATGGATGGAGCTGGAACATATTCTTCTTAGCAATGTATCTCAAGAATGGAAGAAAAAGTATCCAATGTACTCAGCCCTACTATGAAACTAATTTATAGCTTTCATATGAAAGCTATAGCCCAATTATAGCCCAAGAATATGGGGAAGGGGGAGAGGGAGGGGAGGGAAGTAGGGAGGATGGGTGGAGGGAGGGTGATTGGTGGGACCACACCTATGGTCATTCTTACAAGGGTACATGTGAATCTTCCTAAATGTAGAATATAAATATCTAAATACACAATAAAAAAAACCACAATAACTAAGAAAATGCCATGTAGAATATAAGTATCTAAATACACAATTAAAAAAACACAATAACTAAGAAAATGCCATGAAGGG
>CAUYQV010019513.1:0-74171 GCA_963574575.1 Galagoides demidoff | reverse complement strand
ACTGAGAAAATGACATGAAGGCTGTGTTGATCAGTTTGATGGAAGTATTTCAGATTGCATGTGAAAACCCCACACTGTACCCCAGAAGGGCATTAATGTACATAGTTACCATTCAATAAAATTTAAAAAAAAAAAGAAAATGACTTGGTATGCAGAAAAGCAAGACAACATGACTCATAAATGGGAGAAAACCGATTAGTATAAACACATGCGGAAATACACGGCCTGACGACTAAGTTCGAGAACTCATTCTAGAAAAAAATGCCACCTGCCACCTCATTGCTGAATATGACTGTGGTCACCTTTAAAGCACGCCCCTTGGGAAGCTATGTGCTGATGCCAGTGCCTAGGCCAGCCTTCAAAGCGATTTTGGAATTCTTTTTCTGGAAGGGCCATCAGAGCGATTGTTGAATTCCCCTAGATGTCCTGAATATCATCAAAATGTCTTCCTTTCAGTATTTCCTTTATCTTCAGGTAAAGAAAAAAGTCATGGGGGTCAGATCAGGTGAGCAGGGAGGGTGTTCTAATGCAGTTATTTATTTATTGGCTAAAAGCTCCCTCACAGACAGTGTCGTGTGCGCTGGTGCACTGTCGTGATAAAAGAGCCATGAATAATTGGTGAAAAGTTAAGGCCATTTTCATCTAATTTTTTTATGTAGCCTTTCTAGCACTTCTGAAGAGTAAACTTGTTAACTGTTTGTCCAGTTAATTTAAATTCATAATGAATAATCCTTCTGATGTCAAAAAAGTTTAGCAATATCGTTTTGACTTTTTTGGCTGCAGAGAACTGGCTGACTTCGGTTGTGCACTTTGGAGCTTTGTTTCAGGGTTGGATTGACACGCCCAATTTCATCCCCAGTGGTAACATCGTTCTGCCTCCCCAAAACGTCCTGGCAACCTTCTAGTCTCCTTTGCTTTTGTTCATCAGTGAGCGCCTTTGGGACCATTTTTTCACACACCATTCTCACGTCAAATTTTTAGTTAAGGTTTTCCTAACTGTTTCTCTATCAATGCTTACCTGGTCTGCTATACTTCTCATAGTCAGCCAATGATTTTGACACACAATTCAATAAACTTTTACAACATTTTCATTAGTTTTGCTTGTTACTGGCCACCCTGACCTGTCTTCATCAGTTACTTCTCAGCTACTTTCTCTCCCCTCCAAAAAATTGTTTAATCCATTTGTACACTGACGATTTCTTCGTAGCATTATCCCCATAGACTTGGACTAACATGTCCTTGATTTCTTCCAGTCTTGCCAAGTTTAACAATAACTTAAGGTGTGTTTGTTGCTTTAAATTAAGTGCTGACATTCTTTCAACAACACACAGAAACACACAAGAATAATGATGCCTCTCAGCAAGACACCACCACACACTGACATGAACACAGATGCTGTTACACCAAGGTTATGAAACCTTACCAAGCTGTTTGTACAGTGCTGCCATGAAAGTGCCTGGTAGCAAGTTTGCTTACTTAACTGTCTCTTAACAGAGACAACGATGAAATCAGCAGACAAGGACCTTAAAATGCCTCAAGAAGGTAGAGGAAAGCATGAATGTGATGAGGAGCAAAAGGGAGGTGAGAGAATTGCCTGATAAGTGTCGCTGTTTGTTTACTGCTGATGCCTCCGCATTGCTCTGGGCCCACTGAGTCCCAGCGACCTTGGCTGGGCTTTAGACATAATTCTTACACCCCACCAGAATTGAGCACTACTGGCTACATCTAATTCTTAAAAACTAAATGAGTAGGAAAGGGAGATGGAAATGATGATAGAGGTTTTGAGAGACATGGTCAAACAGAGATTTCCAAATACAAAAACTTTTCTTGACTTATCTAATGATTAAATGTATTAGAAACTGTCACCTGTCGGAAGACAGATGGGCAAGCCTTGGCTCATGCCCCTCAGCCTGCACCTGTCATCAGAAAGGTCTCGATAATTAATTAGGGGGATGCCTACTCACATTCAAACCCTGGGAGATATAAATTCTGTGTGGCTTCCCTTCTGAAAGTCGGTGAAGCCATCTGAAGTATGTCACATAGGGAGTCTCAGTTTGTGTCCAGGCTTGCGATGTGGACCACAGGCAGAGCTTAACCATGGGCCCATCTCACTGCCCAGTTATGGCTAAGTTGCTGTCTGAAAACTAACAAACAAGGGGAAGATGTCCCCTTATTACACTGTATTTCTAATAGTCTGGGCATTTTATAGTCAGCAGGAATCAAGGCTTTGTAAATATGAACCCAAGGATCTTTGGCACCCTCACTGCCATCTACATCCGACCCAAGGCATTTTTCAGCACAATGGGTTCTGCCCATGGCTCATATCAGAAGGTGGTGTAACCAAGGGAATGAGTGGGGCTGGAGCCTCCCTGGCCTGAAGTTATACCAGGTCACTGCTTGTTCTGGAGAGAGGGGGCTTCTCCAAGCATTAAGACAGCTCAGGACCGAGTCAATAATTTTAGAACAATCCTAGTCTAGAGAACTCAACTCAACACATTTATAGGTCTATGTGGGAAGAACTTAAAATCCATAAGGTTTTTACAGAAACAAAATCTACAAAATTCACTTTCACTGTTGAATCCCCCCAGTTTCTTTAAGCCATCACCTTTGTGCTTTGAGAGTTCATCCCAGGGACCCTTCTCATTTTTTAGCCCATTGGGTAATTATGGTCAAAGCTCGGGGGCAGGTGAACCAATGGCCTTGGAGTTGATGGAAAAGAAGGAGTCACTGGGTTGAGTCCAACAGCAGGACCCGGAGCCTGCTAATTGGGCTCCCTCACCACTGCAGCTTGGGAAATTGAGCAAGGACATTTCCTTCTTTCTGGATTTCCTAATCTAAATGGTGCTGGTATGCTCTAGTGGGAGTAATATGAAGAATAGTTCAGCATATGCAGAATAATTTAAATTCTGAAGTGTTTGCTACTAAAAGTCAAGAGTGGAACTTGAAATTGAGAGGGACGAGAAGTACAGGACCCTTGTGATGGCTTGCAAACTTGTCCTGCCCTTGAGCCAAGGACAAATGCCTTGCCTGGGCCACTTCTGCAGTCATGGACACAGTGAACCCCACCAGCCCATCGGACTGATTGTGGAGGGTGGGGACACGTTTTTGGCCCTCACTTTAACCTTAGCTGTTCAGCTGATTGCAGCAAATGTCAGTGGGGGATTGTACAACACACACCAAAAGGTGACTATGACTGTCAGTGTGTTTATTTTTTATAAGCTCCTGCAAAGATGCACTTTTTTCTCATTATCTCATCAGAGTAGCTACAGGAACAGATGAAAATGCATGAAAAAAGTAGGAACACAAGAGCTGCTGTTTGCTACATAGGGTTTAAAATGGAGCCATGAACACTTCTGGAAAATGTATAATATAATTCAGCAAGTTTTTCTCTCTCTGGAGGACTGGAAAATAACTTCAATGAAAATTATACAATGATGAAATTCTGTCCCTATCCGATTAATTACTTGTGAATAATAACATCTCTGATTTCTTTCAATTATATTCTAATTGCACACCTTTTGCTCTGGTTGATTGGGCAATGAAGTAATGAACAACTATTACTGCATTTAATTAACACCATTATTTCTGTGCCCTTTACATCTCTGTTGCAAACATGGAAATTCACACTCTCAGGGCTGGAACTGAAGAAACCAGCTTGGAACCCGCAAAACCTGTTCCTTCCACATTGGACTGGTTCCTTGTGCCCAGTGTGGGGAACAAAAGACCTGGAGAGTTTGCCAGCATTCAGGAAAGGCTCTCCTAATAATGCATCAACGTGCAGAAAGGTTAGCTTTTCATAAAGCATTAGCAATTTGCATGTTACATTTATCAAAAGGGTTGAGTAAGTGAGCTATATGGGAGTCATTTACAATGTCATTCATAATTTATTCCATGTACAATAAGAGCCAATAAGATTTCATGCATGTTTATTTTCTAAAAAGATAACTGCCTGGGGCTGTTACAAGCAGAATACAAGTACAATTCACAGTAATGAGTTTATCTCACTTTGACATTTTAAATCTCTAAAGTTCTCCTTTCTTCCCCCTACTAAGATGTCCCTGCTTGAAAATTAGAGCTCACTCTCAAAAATTAAAAGACCCTTCTTACTGGCCCCCAACTTGAATCATTTGATTTTAAATTGTTCAAAGCAGGCCAGAAATAATCCCCTGCATAACACATCAGAAAACAAATAGGAAATTGCCTTTAAAGACAGGTGATCACAAACTTAGAGAGCTGAGCATGTTTAACTCACAGGAACATACTTCACTTTCTATATGTGGATACAAATTACCCAACTTGGTAGTCTTTGGAGCCCCATTAAATATTTGTAAATGCAGACATGTGTCACGCATAAATTACATCCATCCAATATGCTTCCTCCTTCCCCTATATTTCAAAAGCTGAAATATATTAAGAAAAGAAAAAGCCTTCTCCAAATCCCTTGGGAAAGTCTACAAGCAGATGTGATTAATTTATTAGAGCAGAGAAGACTCCCGGGTTGTCTGTCTGAAAAGCAAAGCTCCTTCTCTGTCTGAGCCCATCGTGCGCCCCTCCCTGCACCCACCAGACGTACCTCGTATCTGCTGGTGGTCTGCTCAGCCGTCTTCAAGCCTTGGCACATACGGATGATACAGACTTTGGCTCTTCTCTGGGAGGGAAACCAGTTACTCTTCACAAAATCCATGACCATCACATGGTTTTTCAACTCTGTACTAAAGGTTTTTATCTGAAAAGTCTGATGCACGGCCGTTTCCGTGTGGAGGGAGTCGTACCCCTTCTGGCGAGTTTGTGTAGGAATTCCAGAGTGCTGCATGTTACTCAGAATCGTGTCACTTCAGCTAGCAAGCCTGGCAAACACAATTTTCTTTGTTTAACCCAGGTATTGAGTGCGGCAGGAGGGACGTGGGAAGTGGCCCAGCTTGGACCCGGCCCAGTGTTTTCCAAATCCAGAGCTAGTTGTTCCCAAATACCAGTTGCAGTGGTGAAAGATGTGGACGTGGAAGGCTCACAGGTTGCCCTAACATGCCACTTAAAAACAAAACTAAACAAAAACCTCCTCGCTGCCATCTGCCAGCCTCCAGCCTCACGCCTGAGCTCTCGGGTCACTCCGAGTCGTCTCTGATTTCAAAGGAACATTTCTCTTCCCACTGTGTTCAAGTTTTAAACACAGACTGTGCCCGCTAACTGAGAGCTTCAATGTGTTTTCAGGCTCCAGCCCTTCAAATCCAAGTAAATTATTTACAAGACTCTGTAGAAAGGAACCAGGAGGAATAATTGTTGCTTTTTAGATTTCCTGCTTCTACTTGGCGGGGCTGAAAGGAACAAGTGCAGATTGCCCAGCCGCACAGAGTGTCCTCAGCTGGACAGCAAAGAAGAGACAGAATCAAGTGAAAAAGGGAACTCCCGGCACAGAAGCAGGGTGGCTACAGGCGAGCTGCCGGGAGACAGTGGCCCGCTGATGGGCAGAAAGGGCACTGGCTCACATGGGGGCCCTGGTCCTGCAGCAACCTTGGGAAAGCCCGAGCCTCAGTTTCCCCAGGAGTAAAAATGGAATAAAAACACCCTACCCGCCACTCACAGGGTTACTGTGAGGATCTATCAAGCAAAGCGCCGAGAAAAGGGCAGCGTGTGCCAGAGTTGTGGTACCATCATTTTCAAAGCACACTTGTCCATTTTCTGCCCAAATTATTTTGGACTCTGTATGTATAATATCGTGATTTACACAATGCTAATATTTCTGAATTTCAGACCATTTACCAATGCAGATCCATGATAAAGTCCACACTTTTCTATTTCACGTTTTGGTGTCATTTTATTAATATCATAATTTTGAGGAGAAATGGTAACCCTTGGATCAAGAGAGTGCACCAAGGGGAACCAGGTGACAAGGACCAGGGTCCTGTTCCAAGTCCACATAGGACTCTTCTCCACAGGTGACTTCCTTGTGGCTTTTGGCAACAATGCTCATTTGAATAATTAATTCACCTGCCTCATTTAAAAGTCACGGAGAGGCTAAATGAAGAAAGGCCTTCTTAACTTTCCTGAGAACAGCTGCAGTCCTAGCTGGGACACACACAGACACACACACACACATAGCCACACACACACACACACACACACACACACACCTTCCTGCTGTCGGTGGAAACTTTGCAAATCCTGCTTATTGGGGCTGAGACTTGGGGACGCAGTGCTAAATTCCCCCTTGGGAGGCAAGGGGAATGTTTTTTGAAGCCAAGAACTAAAATGATGGGGGGACAGAGATGACCTTAGACACCTCGGGCCAGCGTTCTTATTTGAGTGTGAAGATGACCGACCCAGAGACTACATGCTGGCTATGAAGTGGGGCTCACTGTCTCTGACCCCGAGCACTGCCGCCCAGTGCTGCCTGTGGTTCTCCCATGAATGTCAGTGAGGACGGCAAGTCCCAGCTGATGGCAGCCATGGCTGATTCAAACCTGAGAGTCACACGAGAAACTTCCCACCGAGACTGCCCGTCAGCCACTAAGACCAGCGGGCGAGGCTCCCTGAGAGTGGACTGGTGCAGTGAGTGCACTTACCACTGTCTGCAGGGATTATGGAGATTCCCACGATTGATCATCAAGGCCATGAGTGACTTTTCTCTCTCCCTGGATTGAGGCTGGTGGCTGGACTTTAACTGACCAGTGTGGCCACAGGAAAAAGCAGTAGTGTTGCCTCCAGCAAGTCTGCAGAATTCTTGGGCAACAGAGCAGGACAGGAGCCTTGGGATTGTCGGTTCTCATCATTATATGGAGGAGGAGAGGGAGGCCCAGAGAGAGGGAATCTGGATGAGGGGATGAGAGGGCTGGAATGACCACAGGAAGGACAGTCAGAGACAGCCTTGAACTAAGCCCCACAATAAAGCAGCAGGTGATTGTGGACCAGCCCCCTCCTCTCGATTTAGTTTTGGTGTCCCCAGATTCCAGAGTACGTGGACACCTCGGCAGAAAGCAGCCCCACACACCCCAGGGCCGGCCCCTCCAGGAAAGGACGAGGTTGGCCCTCATGGATGGAGGCCCCTTCCTGTCTGGCCTGCTGAGGCAGGAGGGGACTCGCTTCTTTCCATCACCTTGGAACTGTGGCTTTTCATGCCCCACAGGACCACAGGCACCACTGTCCCATCACTATGTTGACCTGAAGCACAGTCTACAAGTCAGAAGACATTGGACCCCTCTGGGGATTACAGTGCCAGCCCAGCAACCTCAAGCAGGGTGCAAACCTTGCCTTAGTTTCCTCCTGTTTAATAGTAACAACACCAGTGCCATCTTCAATTCTGAGCTGTGAAGATGGAGGCCCTGGCACAAAGTGCTTGGTCAGAGCCTGGCACTTTGCTTGATAGACACAGCTATTGTCACCACCCAAAGGCAAAGATTTCAAACACAGTAAATTATCAGACATGTCATTTTAACACCAAGAAAGGAGGATTGTTAAGGAGATGGGGCCCTTAGGAGGTAATTAGGGTTAATTTAGGTCATGAGGGTGGAGCCTCCTGACAGGATTGGTGGCCTTACGAGAAGCCCAACGGCGAGCTCTTCCTCCCCCTGTGAGCGTGGAGGAAAGCTCGTGAGGGCACAGTGAGAAGGTGGCCAATTGTAATCCAGGAAGGGAGGACTCCCGGTGCCTTTCTCTCAGACATCCTTCCTCAAAATCTGTAAGAAATTTCTGTTGTTTAAGCCAATGTGATGTTTGCTATGGCAGCTGGAGTTAGGACTAAGACAATCCCAGAGAACCGTAGTACTGGGTGACAGATGACTGGGCCCAGGGTGAGCACCTGGCCCACAAAGGGCACTCCACATCTGTCCTGGAGATCCTCGGTCCTAGAAGTGAGCAAGTGTTGTGTTGGCATCATGAGATGGAACATTTCAGCCAATGCTGGTGCAAGTAGCAGCTGTCACAGGGGGAGGCCGAAACCAGAAATAGGATGGTCTGGAATCCTGGGTCCTACCCAGATCACATCATGTGGGGGGGTTCGCAGAGACTCATTTTTATAATACTTTCTTCTTTAAACTTAAATTATTTAATTTGGGTTTCTGTTACTTGCAACCAATAGAATTTGTGTTAATCATTGAAAATTCTTTTATTAAACAAACAGATGTGAGGTGCTTTTGTGCCTGGCAGTGTCCTAGGCACCAGCTGTTCAGAGATGAAAGGGAGTTCACTGTTCAGCAGTGGGACATGTGCCCTGACAGTTACTCAGAGCACAAATTAAGCTTCCTGTGAGAGTTTGCACCGATGTGATTGAAATGTGGCATTGAGTCTTGAGCAATGACAGGGTAGTGCTCCCGCGCTGAGCACCGCACGGGCCAAAGTCAGTTGCAGGACATCACTTTCACTCTGCTCATACGCTATGTTGTAAAACATTGACAGCCAAGAAGAGACGGCATTAATGGAAGCCACATTTACTGCTAATTATCATCACTCTTTACAGAAAACAACTCCCTGAATCCTTTGCCATTTTTGTCCTTAAAGCAAATAACTCAGTCAACTACTATAAAAGTTAGATCTCTGACCTTATTGATGTCCTGCAGAAGATCCTATTTAATTTCCCTAAATTGGTCCCTGGGGTGACTAAGTGAAACTGTGACATTGTTAGCAACTGCAAATCAACATCAAGGAGCCTCACGCGTGTTTAGGGTTGAACTAGATGGGAAATTAATCTCTTCTCCCTCTACCCTGATACAATATGCAGAGCTGTATAGGATACGCATTCAAGTATTTAAATAATGAATTATTCAAAAAGAAAAGGAACCCCAGGTACCTAATGCCAGAACTCATGCCTGTGAATTCTTAATCTGTTCTCCGAATGGGATTAGCATTTACAACTATGAGAGATGTCCTAATTATGCAGAATTTCAGAGCTGATTTTCTGCAGGGCCTTGTGCAGATCTAAAAAGCATTAGGCAACAATAAAAACAGATGACTATGAATTTCTGAATTCATAATTTAGTTTCCCTTACGGGGGAAGTGACATTTTTATTTATGGGCACTTCACTCATCAGGTGGGTGCTGAGATCTTTTTCTTCTCTCTCCCAGGCACGATGCGTGCTGCAAGCACATCTAAACAATCATCCTTTTAAAACAGATGTGTGAAATTTACAGGGCTGTCTGACACAGGACTGATGCAATATATTTCTCCTCTTGTTAGGCCCCACCCGCTGGGACGCTAGAATAACACAAAAGGCCTGAGAAGAAAATGGCGGAGCTAAGGCATTCTGGGCCTTCTGAGCAGGTTCGGGAGCAGATACAGGTTTTCTTGATGAATCCCTCCCTTCATCAGATTTCTCAGCTCTGTGAAAGGAGTAACCATTCCCGGGATCAGTTACAGATGCTCCATAAGTGCGTGTTTAATGGATGAATGAAAATAAAAAGTATCAATTCTCTTATGCCTTTTTCTTTTCTGTAAGTAGAGAGCTTTCTTTTTTTCCTTCTTCTTTATACAATGTTTGGAAACCATGATAATTTGATATTTCCCCCAGATTTCCAAGGGCAAATTCAAAGCACAGGAGAAAACTGGAGCAGAAGCACAGACAATATTGCCACATTTATCCACAATATTCATTTTCTCCCCTTTTTGCAAGCAATCAATAATCATTTATTTAGCCCCCACAGGGCGTTCAGCTCTGTGCCAACTACTTCGATTAAACACTCAAAGCCCTTTCTAACAGTGCCAAAAACCAAAGCAGCCGCGGTCGGGGAGAGCTCATCCATCCTCCTCCAAACTCACCAGGAGGAGCGAGCTATTTGAAGACAATAAATGGAATTTTCACATTTTCCTCCCTTCCAATGTCTCCGGTAGATTTTGAATACAGAAAACCATGACTGTCAGAAACTGTCTGATTTTAAACCATGTATGTTGGCAAACAGGAGGTGAGGGCAAGGATTATGGTTGAAGGTTTAAGAAAACATCAAACTCAATCTGCTACTTATGTTCTAGGGAAACTTTACCCCAAACCTAGAGTGCCTGTCACTGCTGCTGTCCCCCTACAAAGACAACTGTGTGTCTTCCCAGCCCTGTCACCGCTGCTGTCCCCCACAAAGACGACCATGTGTCCTCCCGGCCATGCACAAAGGGCAGCTCCTTTGTTGCAGGCTAAGCTGAGGGGGCAAAGCACAGGGCCCACTTCCGTGGCCTGAGAGTGGACAACCATTTTTTCACATTTACTCTCCACAAGCACATTCACTGTCAATCTTGCCACGTTTTCCTGCTTGGGTGAACTAATTTTTCCAGGAGTTGTCCTGAACAAATTCCTGAAATTCAATATTTATCAGCAAAACACCCAAGCCCCAGGGGAAGCAGCAGGCCTAGCCACCGCCATCATCCTAGACTCACTCAACCCCGATGCCCCTCCCAGGGGGACAGGGAGGAGTGGCAGCACCTACAGCGCTGAGCCCTTGAGCCCAGGCCACTCTGGGGACCCTCTCCTCATTCTTACTGAACGAGAACAGCCTACTCGCCCCACCCATCAGCCAGGCCTTGTGTGCGCTGCACCTGGCGGTCCTGTCCTGGCTGGAGTGGGGCTTTCCTGCAGCCCCAGAGGATCTGCTCATTAGATACCAAGGTGACAACCTGAGATTCTCTTCAACATCATGGCAGGCTCACAGGTGTCTGATTAGATCACACCGAGAGCAACAATAGGAATAAGGCAAAACCCTGACTTCCCAGACATCCTCGTACAAAATCCTCGTACATAAATGACAATGTCCTTAACAGGCCTGTGATAGAAGGTAAGAAGACAGGGAAGAGGAAATAAAATTTTATATATATAGATATATACACACACACATACATATACAGACATACACAAATACACCCACAAAGACATGTAACAGTCCACATGTGATTTGTGAAAATGAAATACGCCAGTAGGATTTACCTTTTGGAACATAAACATTAATAAAAGAACTTTCTAGCAACCCCAACTGTGTAGCAATGAAAAAGACCAGAGTTCTCCAGATGGCCTGAAGGTGCCCACTTCTGTAGATAAGGTTTTGCTGGTACCTTCTCTCTTCATAGGACGGCAGAGCTGAACAGTTATAACACAGACTATATGGCTGGCTGAACCTGAAGTACCTACTGTTTAGCCCTTGACAGAAAAATTTTGCTACCCCCTGCACAGACCAGTTGTTGGGGGAGTGAGCGGATACCACAGCCACCCTCAGATTTGACCACAGCAGGGGGGACCCCCCAGGGCTTAGTCTGAACTCCCAGGGACACCCAGGCCCAGAATCAGAATCTCTAGGCTGGACAGGCAGTTTGGGGAAGCGTGAGGCGGGTCCGGCAGTTTTGATGATAATGTCTCACCGCCCGTCAGTGTCTCCTCTTTTCCATGAGCTGCACTGTGCCTTTCACCATCCTCACTCTGCACAGGAGGTGAGGCTCCCGCACCACGTGCTGGTCTGTGGGGGGTCAGGGCTCTGACTGAGGCACAGAGCTGCTTCCATCAGACCCCAACCACTTTCCATGATCTCTAGGGTCTGCGACCCTCTCACGTGCCAAATAAAGTAGGAAAGTAAGCCTCAAGACCGAGCCAGCTTATTTAGTATGTAACTTTTGAATCACAGGCTTTAGTGTGGAACGCCACAGGAAAGCTGAGTGTTTACGCAGAGGTCAGGGACATTCACATACCCAACCCTCTCATTACTTTGTCACCAAGTGCTGAGCACCAGGATGGGACAGGGCCATGACCAAGAACAAGACAGCGTGGCCCTGCCCTCGTAGAATATTCTAAAAGATTTGGAGGGTGGGGGTTACCCGGGTAATTCCATGACTATTGAAGTTGGGTCTGGCCAGTCACATCTCCTCCTGGTCTCCCTTCCGTGAACCTCTCTCTGCTCAGCCCTCTCAGCTCCCAACTCAGAGGCCATCTTCCCAAAGGGACCCTCCCCGGCTAAACGACTCCTGTGAGTCCCTTACCCCAGAGAGCAGGGCCTGGTCTCGTCCGTGGTGGTGGCCTTCTGCGTTTGCCCTTTCCTCCCTCCCCCAACTCCATGCCTCCATCCCTCCTTCCTGCCCTCTGTTCACTGTCTAGGGCATGCATGAGTGACAGGGTTATGCCAGGGTGTTAAGAATATGGGTATGGGGGGGGGCATAACCCTAAAAGAAGGACTCACAGAGATTATTCATCCTTAGTGATATTTGGAAATGAGCGGGTTTGTGTTACACCTAAACCCACACACAGAGCCCTTCTGTGCTAAACAGGACATCTCTCGTGACATCCAGTCTCCTCTGCCCATCTCTGGCTCACACTGTAAGACTTTGATCAGCTCTGTGCAGGGCCAGTTCAGGGCCCCACCAGGAGCGGGGTTTGATGGATCCCCAGAGAACCCGAGAGGCACTTCAGGGGTCTCATCTGAGACCCCTGGGTGCTGCCTGCCTTGCTCTTCCCACCTTCCCAACCTCATGCCCCTGGTTCCTCACTCCCTTCTGCTACTGGGCTGCGCCAGTGTGTGGGTTTTCTCAGGCTCTGCTCTCAGGAAGGCAGGATGAGCCCAGACTCACCTCTCCAGTCCCACCCTGGACCCTGCATTCCAGTGCTCAGTGGAGTCCTCCCTGCTTTCCACCAGTCCTCCTACGCCACCGGCTCAGCATTCTGGTCATAACAGAATCCCAATAAATGCTCGTTAAGTGTAACCGCACAACAGATTCCACACACGTGAATGAAGAACGGCTCCTGCCAAAGTCCACAAGCTGGCCCCTGTCATAGAGTGTGACGCAGGGTCCAGAACCCTGCCCTCCACCTGCTTCATGGCCTGAGCTCCCTCCTCCAGAAGGGCGGTTGCAGGCCACAGCTGAACGCAATGCCACTGGTTTCCCCCGATTCCAAGCCACTGCCAGAGGGGTAGAAACCTGAGGAAATATCACCAGAGTGCTATTTTAAAACACATGTCCAAAGAGTATGAAGACGTTTTGCTGTGTTTAAAAACACACAGAGAGGGTGGGTAGACGTGGGCTGAGCAGGACTGTCATGGCATCACTTTTTTGGCATGAGCAAAAGGGACTGATTTCCTTACCAGAGCGCTCCCCTCTCCTGCTCCTTTTCTGCAGCTTGTGGGCGTCAGGCACCTGAGCCTTATCGAGCCATCCTGCCACAAGGCAGGATGTAGGATGTGTTGGTTGAGGGCATTGCGGCCGCCACCCCATTGTAGGGCTCTCTACATTGGAACCAGGAGGTTTCTATTTAATAGTTTGGATACAACGCAGCAACATGCACGCTTCTCAGAGCAGGGTCCATCTCTACGCTGCAATCTGAAGCCCTACAGGGAAACTCATGAAAGATGCCTGCATGAGCTTCACTTAATCCACTGGTAAACCCACCTGTCAAGTGGACAGAGGAACTCGGCACCATCCTTAGCAGGTGGGAGGGCCAGGCTTGCTGTAGAACACTGTACAGCACCTGTGGCCAGCACACACTAGCCCCTTTCTCACATTCTGTGTCCAGGCACCCTGCCCTAGGTGAGGCCACCTCACTGAGCGAATCTGTGCCCTCCCCTCTCGTGTGTCCCTGGTGGACTGGCATCCTTGCAGCTCTTCATTCTCTGGGAAATGGGCCTCGGATCCAATTTCTCGTCCCTGCCCGGCTGAGCACAAAGCACTCCTCCTCGGGTTGCCCGCGCACTTTCTCCTCCCCAGCTCCGGTTTCCCCGATGCTCCCGTCTGGCTGAGTGTCGGCTGAGGGTTTCTCTGTGTTCCTCACCCTGCAGTTAAAATTCATATCAGATGACAGCCCTATTTTTAAGCAAGGAAAACAGCCTTCTACTGGAGAACTGAAACGAATGAGAGATAGAGGGCTAGACCAGTCAAGTGCCCATTTAAAAAGGACAGAAATGCAAAGTCTGAGTTTTTTTTTTTCAAGGAAGAATACATACAGTCAGCCATTTGCAAGAGCTAAAATAGTTTTAAAAGCTATAGTTTGGGTTCTTTTTAGAGCCTGGATATTAGCCCTTCATCAAATAGATGGTTTGTGAATTTTCTCTCCCATTCTGTAGGCTATTTGTTCTGTTGATTATTTCCTTAACTGGGAAGAAGCTTTTCAGTTTACTCAAATCACATTTATTTATTTTTTTATTGCTGTAATTGCCTTTGGGGATCTTAGTTATAAATTCCTTGCCTAGGCTAATATCTGGAAGTGTTCTTCCTACATTTTTTTCTTGGACTCTTAGAGTTTCATGCCTTACATTTAAGGCTTTTATTCATCTTGAATTAATTTTTGTGAATCATGAGAGGTAGGGATCCCATTTCATTCTTCTACATGTTGCTATCTAATTTTCCAAGCACTATTTACTGAATAAGGCTTCTCTCCCCCAGGGTACATTGTTATCTGCTTTACCAGCATCTGCTGTTTTTTTAATGGTTTAGTAAAAGCCATTTTGAAGACTCCTAGAATTGATAAAGACCAGTTCACTGGAGATAGATGATTTCATATCTGTGTTCTCTGTTCCATTGCTATATGTTTATTTTTACACCAATGCCATGCTGTTTTGGTTACTATAGCCTTGTAGTATAGTTTGAAGTCTGATAATGTGATGGCTCCAGATTTTTTCTTTTTGCTTAAGATTGATTTGGCTACTCAGGCTCTTTTCTGGTTCTAGATGAAGAATGGAATTGTTTTTTCTACATCTGTGAAGTATGACATTGCTATTTTGATATGGATCGCTTTGAATCTATAGATCACTTTAGGCTGTATGAACATTTTAACAAGGTTTACTCTGCTGATCCATGATCAAGTTTTTCCATTTGTTTACATCCTCTGAGAGTTCTTTTCCTAATGTTTCATACTTCTCCTTGTACAGCTTTTTCACCTCTTTTACCACTTTTTTTTTTTTTTTTGGTTAAGTATATTTCTGGATCTTTTATTTTCTTTATAGATATTGTTAATGGTATTGAGTCTTTGATTTCACTCTCTACCTGACTATGATTGGTGTATGGGAATGCTACTGATGTAGGTACATTGATTTTAAAAACTGAGACTTTGCTGAATTTATTTATCAATTCTGAGAGTCTTCAGAATGGCTTTTATTAAAAAGTTCAAAAACAATAGATGCTGGCAAATAGATCAATAGATGCAGAGAAAAAATAACACTTACACACTTTTGGTAGGACTGCAAAGTAGTACTACTTCTATGGAAAACAGTACGGAGATTCCTCCAAGAACTAACATGGACCTACCATTCAATCCAGCAATCCCACTACTGCACATCTACCCAAAGGAAAGGAAGTCTTTGTTTCAAAAAGACATGTGAACTCAAATGTTGTTGCAGTACAATTCACAATTGCAAAAATGTGGAGTCAACCCAAGAGGCTGTCAATTCATGAGAGGATTAATAAAATGTGGTATGTGTATACCATGGAGTACTACCCAGCCATAAAAAGGACAAATTAATGTCTTTTGCAACAGTTTAAATGGAACTGGAGATCATTATCCAAAATGAAGTGTCTAAAGAATGAAAAACAAATACCACATGAACTCTCTATTAAACTGGAAGTACCAGATGAGCACTGGGGTAGTAAAACTCAGTGGAAATCAAGAGGGCGGGGAGAGAGGAGGGGAGGGGCACAAACCTGCCTAACAGGTACAGTGAACACCATTTGTGTGATGAGCACACTTATAGCTGTAACTTAAGTATTACAAAAGCAATCCATGTAACCAAATACATTTGTACCCCCTTAATATTTTGAATTTTTTTTAAAGCAAAAAAGAACAAACTGTAGCTCAGATCTTCTGAAAAACATGGGTGGTCCTTTTGGCATCTTAGCTGGAAAAGGAATTATTCAGGGTCCAGTGTCTAGCCTTCCCCTCCATCCTACCCCTGCAGCCCTCACCTGGCTTCCTCCTGGTCAGTGTTCAGACTCTCAGGTCACACCCTGCATTGTCCCTGGGGAGGCCACTCTCTGAGCCCACCAGAATTTCAGAGGGGCTGTGTCTCCTCCACGCTCATACATTCACCCCACACACATTTTCTGAGATCACCCTAGATGCCAGGGGGGACAGTTCTAGGCACCAGGGATGCAAAGTTAAATCAAACATGGTCACCAATTGTGACTTCCAAGGAATGTAAAATGGTGCGGCCACTGTGGAAAATAGCACGGCAGTTCCTCAAATAAAAAAGAGAATTACCATGTGATCCAGCAATTCCACTTCTGGGTGGATGCCCTAAAGAACTGAAACTGAAATAGGTATTTGTACAGAAATGTCCACAGTAGTATTATTGAGAATAGCCAAGAGGCGGAAGCAACCCAAGTGCCTACTGATGGATGAATGAATACACAAAATGCACATGCATTGAATCCCATGCATACACGGGGGTATTATTTAGTCTTCACAAGGAAGCAAATTCTGACCCATGCTACAATGTGGATAAACCCTGAAGTCATTAGTAAAAATAACCCAGACACAAAATGACAAATACTTTATGATTAATTTATATGAGGTACCTAGAATAGAATAGTCAGATTTATAGAGACAAAAGTAGAATAGCAGTTGCCAGAGCTGGTGGGGGAGGGGAGGTGTGGAAAAGGAGTTAGATAGACAGATTTAGTTTGGGAAGATGGAAAATTCTGGAGATGGAAGGAAGTGATGATTAGACAACAGTGGGAATGAACTAAATGGTACTAACTGTACACTTAAAATGGTATAATTTATGTTATATGTATTTTATCACAATTTTTAAAAATGTAAAATAAAATCTAGGTTTGGTGGCATGCACTTGTAGTCCCAGCTACTCAGGAGGCTGAGGTGGGAGGATTGATTTTGTCCAAGAGTTTGAGGCCACAGTACACTACAATCATGCCTGTGAGAAGCCACTGCACTCTAGCCTAGGAAACGTAAGGAGACCCTGCCTCTATAAAACGGAGAGAGTGAGAAATAAATAAATACATGAATAAAAGCTAGAGTCCTTGTTCTTAAGGCTCTCCAAGTCAGTGGCTCTGGGCAGTTGAATCGTCCCCAGAGCTTGTCTGGGCACTTGTACAGAGATTCTGTTGTACACAGAGTGATGGAAGAAAATATTAAAGCTTTTATTTATACTTACTTTTATATCATCTTTTAAAATATCTTCATAAAACATATTAGCACAATAGTTGTGGTCATACTTCATAGACAAATAAGCCATCTCACGAGAGAGCCCTAAAATGCCTTTACTGGAAAGATAAATATCCTTTTCTTTCCCATAACTTTTCATCTGTCTATATCTTTGAAGGTGAAGTGAGTCTCCTACAGGTGGCATATAATTGGGCCTGTTGTTGTTGTTGTTATTTTAAGTCCAGTCAGGTGTTCTAAGTCTTTTGACTGGAAAATTTAATCCACTTATATGAAAGGTAATTATTGATAGGTAAAGACTTACTACTGCTGTATTGTTCACTGTTTGGGGTTGTTTTGTGTATTTCTTTGTTCCTTCTTTTCTTCCTTTGTTATTAATTTTCTAACGTGGTAGGCTATGATTCCTTACTTTTTATCTTTTGTGAATCTACTACTAGCTTTTGCTCCGTGGTTACCATGAGGCTTACATAAAGCACCCTTTATACTCTGGCCATTGTCCATCCTTCTGATTTCAACAGCACATCTATCTAGGCATGAACCCAAGCCCAACCACCAGAGACAGATAATAGGAGGGAGAGACGAGACTCTGTGTACTTACTTGGGGCAAATGAAAGAACCAAGAGCTGTAATTTCCAGCACCTCCAATTTCCCACAGTTGCCTCATTCCTGTACATCCCACAAGTCTCTCTATTTGTAGACACAGGGACAATTTTATGTTTTCTTATATCTCAGCCAATTATGTTTCCCAGATGCTTCCTTCACCATGATCTTTAATCTGATTAATAGTCTGGGGCCCATTTTTATTTTCTCTTGTCTTGTCCTGCTTTTGTTCTATCAATCAAGTCACTATGTAGAAAGTAACCAAAGCAGCAGAAGCTTATCCTTCCTCGACTCGTATATCCTGGTTGCATTTATCTTGCTGTTGCTCTTTCACCTTATTTCTTTCAAGGATTACATAAACATTCACACGTGTTAAATTAGAAAAATATACAACCTTGTAAGAGTGAGTTATCATTTGCATAAAATGCTGTTACCTGACAGCCTTGTAAGCTATGGTAGACAAGACAGGGCTTAAACATAAAGTTCAAGGCTGTCTTGCCTTACACAGCAGATGTCTTCAAAGAAAACTCGTCAAGGATATTTTAGCGTGGGTCATGCCTGAACTGCACAAGGGGCCTGGATTTTAAAAAAATAAATTGGTAGTAAGTTGTTTTCTACATTTAAGAATATTTATGAATATATTAATTACTTGCAAAGGTAGCTCTATGCATGTCTTCTTAAGGTGGTTCTAGCTAATTGATACCTTGCTTCTCGTAGCAGTGGGGCTTAAATCACACCTCCCTGCTTACCACAGACGACTGGATAAAGGGTGGAGGTTTAATTCAAGCTTATCCAATCAGATTTTCTCAAAGTAGGTTTATAATCAACCTAGTTTCACAAAGACAGAGATACTGAGTCAATTAGCTCCCGGAGACCAGTCAGGAAGGAGATATATACTGAGGGATGCTGTTTGGGGCCAGCCAAGAGGAACCACATGTGTGGGGATGATCCCAGAAGCTGGGCTGCAAAGAAAGCAGAAAAAGCAGCTTGGCAGCAACAATGAAATGGGGGAGAGAGAGATGACAGAGCACCCTAACCAAGATCACCTGCACTTAACTGTACTTAGGGTCCAAGAAAGAAATAGACTTTTATTCTAACCATAAATTCTGCATGACTTTCCCTTCTGCACCTTGCAGTCAAGCAGCCCCACTGGCTCGGACGCACTGGACAACACAGTGGATGATGCTTCAGGTAATGAAGCACAGACATCCCGTGGCTCTGTCCACTCATCTCTCATCTGCTGGAGATTTCTCCCAGGCAGTCTGCTTCACTTGCTCTGCCTTCTTCTTTCTTTCTGATTTTCCAGCTGTTCACGAATGGCCACTGGAGAAGGCTTTAGCGACATGCAGCCAATTATCTCCTAAGAAGATGCCTGAATCCTCACGATGGGGATTTCCAATTCTCGAGCTTTACTTGTAACTAACAGAATTCTCAAGTACAAAGGAACCTTATATCGAAAGACCATATGGCCCAAACTTACAAGATTATCCTGATGTCAAGTATTCTTTTCAATTAACAACCAATAAATTATTGTTTTGTTTCAGAAAATGTTCCCCTTTCTTCTGCTAGGGATCAAGAATAGGGGTAGACCCAGCAGCTAACCTCAAAGAGCTTACAGTCTAGTGGAAGGTGAGAAACATACAGATTAGTCAGGATTCTTGGAGTTGCAAATGAAAGAAACCCACCTGCACCAAGCTAGACAAAAAGAGGGACCCATAGCTCAAGGAATCCAAGGATAGATTAAGAATCAAGTTAACAGAAGGGCCAGGACTCACTGGGGGAATCAGGATGAATTGAAATCTCCACCTGAATGCTCCCTCTGCCTACCCCAGTGGTTTAGTTATTTGTCAATAAAGTGGGAGGATGATGTCTACATTAAGGGTTGGGGTAAAGAGTATATTTTAAATACCTCAGGGAAGTACCGAGAAAGATACAAGGTAGGAGCTTAGTAAATGCTTATATTTTCCCTGGCAGCTGCCCCACAGGGCTCATGAAGCCCTGGACACCCACATGTGAGAAAGTCAGTTTGTGACCTGCCATGTTTCAGCTAGAGCAAGATGGAAAATGGAAGCCTGAGGGAAAACGGGGGTAAAGCAGAGATAAGAGAACTTCTGGAGACTGAAAAACTTTCCCAGGCATCTTTCAGTTTAACAGAAACAGTCTCTCCTCAGAAACCCAGAGAGGTATATTCAGCCTCTCTCCTTCCTGGGACAGCTGCAGAAAAAAATTCTTGAAAAAAGCGAAATCAAAAAGGAAACCACACCTTACAAATCTCCAACACTTTCACAATCGGTAAAATAGTTCTAGAGCTAGAAAAATAGAAATGCATTTATAAACCCTATGAGTCTGGGTCAGAAAATGCCTGTTGATGCCTGAATGAATTCAAAATCACTCAGAAAGACTGCAAACTGTCTGAAATTAGCATATAAAAAATAGGTAAGCATTCTGAGACCAAGTGACTTGGATCAATGCTGATTAGTAGATCAGAAGTAGGAAAACTCAAAGGGACAAAAGAAGATTCAAAAGGATCTAGATCAAAACTGCCTTCACCATCCTTAGCTGAGGATTCACCAATACCCTGGTATAGAGAGATGTGAAGGAAATATTGTAAAATAATGAAAAAAACTGTTTTTATGTCAAAAGTGCTAATTAGAATATCCTAAAAACAACTGAAATGTCCAGGGAAAAAGAGCAAATTATAAATTATAGAATATAAAATTACATACACGCAGAAAGCTATGTGAAGGGAGTATGCTAAAATATTAATGTGTGCTGGCACTACAAGCAACTTGCTCTTACTGTATTTCATTCCTGCAATGAATATATATTACTCTTCATTAAAAAACAATTTTAGAAAAAAAAAAAAAAACACTTTAAAATGACTTCTGTTACTGCTAAGAGAGGTGCCTGCAAGGTCAGACTGAAGTTTGAAGGAAAGTACCCTGAGCTTAAACTAGGTGGCGCTGACTAGCAGGTGTTCACCCCGCCCCGGCCCGGGTGGAGCCTCACCTGGAGCGGCAGTGCCTTTTGTCCTCAGACAGACCCATGATTCCCCCTATGCTAAAACAGTGAGTGAGGCACAAAAGAGGGAGTGAAGTCTCAGGGTCACTCACCCAGGGAGGGCCCAGCCTGGAGGCAGACTTGACTCTGGAGCGCTGTCCTCTAAGCCTCCAGGGAGCAAGTCCGTCCTTTCTGATAAGATGTCAATAACCACCACAAAAATCACTCTCTCAGTTCTCAAAGGGATCCCGGGTAATGGGCCAGAAACCTAGGCTCCAGGAAGTCAGGCCACTAGCCCCCAGCCACACTTGGGAGGGGCAGAGCACCACGCAGTCTCCCCCTGTGACACCATGATCACACCCTCATTCTGGAAAACTGGGATTCCAGCTCTGCTCCCTACCCACCCCCACCTTAGGCCAGGGGTTTTTTGTAGGAAATTCAATAGCACATTGAACAGCTGCTCTAAGTACTGCACAGGGGCAAAGCACCAGGGATCCAAAGACAGAGACAAGGTCCCTCTTTTAAGGAACACAAATTCTACTGGGACAGGACATGAATGCATCAAGAGGCAGTGTGACAAAGACCTCGATGATGGTGGGATACGATTTATGGGCTTTCCATGGAGGATCTGGAGGGTGCCCCAGCTGCCTGGGCAACAAGGAATGAAGCATGCTAGTCTCTGTTGCAGACTGCAAATAAATCTTAATTCTTCCATCGGGTCAGGGTCCTGGGGTGCTCGTCCTAGCATAGTCATCTGTTTATGGAACTGAACAATGAAAGCCTCAGTTTCTTTTTCAGTAACATGGGAACAGTATCTGCCTTGTTCACCTTCAAAAGTGAGTAGCCTGTTAAAAACTAGATAGGATAAAAAAAAAATCAGGAAGACCTTTACTCAAGACTATTGTAAAAGAAGTCAACTCTATCACAGCATGGGAGGGAGGGAGCTCAACTTTGAATCTAACAGGGATTGGGGGCATTTATAGCCAAAGAGCAGGGTGAGGAGGTCAGTGGGTAGAAAATGACCAGGAAGAATGTCAAGGGTCAGGGGATTCGTGCTAAAGGCAGGCCAAGGACTTATATCTTAAGGGTGGGGATGTGGACCTTGATCAGATGGCAACGGTGGGAGAGTTTTGCTAAGATTGGGCTGGGAGGGACAAAGACAGGACTGAGGCCAGGCTCAGGGCACAGCCAAACAGAAGGTTCGGAGGAACCACAAGAAGCAAACAGGACTCTCCTTCTAAGAGGAAACCGCAAGGAACGACTCATGTGACTTTGTTATGGATCTCTCCCTTAACAGTCATTTGCTAGGAGAATTATTCAGAAATAATCTGTGTCTGGCAGCTGGTAAAAATACAGTTGGTATTTCAAGTCTATTCAAACCCAAACACACAATATTCAGGTCCTGGAAACTCTGAGAGACAAAGGGTTTCGCAAGCCAATAATGTTATGACCATCTGGTTAACTGTTTTCAGCCATCGCCATGGCTAACAGCCAAGTCGTCAGAGGACCAGCAGGGGCTGGTCCTGCCCAGAGTCTGAGTGATACGCCCAGCAGTCACCTGCCAGACTCTTGGGGTGGTTCCCACTTCACAGCTGGGGAGGTGGGGTGGCATTCATCACACAGAGGACTGTACAGAGGGCTCTTTCCCTGCCAAGCTTGAGGGGAAAGAGAAGCAGAAATAATTCACAGAGGAAGTTTCTTGTCATATATCAAGTCTTCCTAATCATTTTACAGACTGCTGGTTTAATATTTGCCAGAATTTTAGGAGGTAATATTAAATCATTTCACAGATTTGAGAACACTGTTAAGAAACAGATCACTTGGGTCAGATAGGACGTTTCCCTTGAATGCTGCATGAAAACATTCTTTTAGGGCCAAGCACACTGGCTCACCCCTATCATCCCAGCACTTGGGTGGCAAAAGCGGGAGGATCACTTGAGGCCAGGAGTATGAGACCAGCCTGGGTAACATAGAAAGACCCTGTCCCTACAGGAAAACAAAAATGTTAGCTGGGCAAGGTGGTGTGCACCTGTAGTCCTAGCTACTCGGGATGCTGAGGAAGGAGATCGTTAAGATCAGGAGTTTGAGGTTGCTGTGAGCTATGATGGTACCAATGCACTCCAGCCTGGGTAAGAGTAAAGTCCCATCTCAAAAAAAAAAAAAATGCACATTTACCTATCCAGGAAGCTTTACCATGTGCCCAGGCATACAGCAGCAGACAAACTTACAAGGTCCAGAACGCAGGACCCAGAGAAGCTAATTGAATCTGACTGAGGGCAGGCCTTGGCCAGGGTAGGTAGGGAGGTTCTGCACGTCCAATACAACACCACGTGGACCATGTGGGGGTGAACCAGTTGAGCCCTCGGCTGTTCTTCCAACAGGCACATCACCTGCCCAAGAAGCCACGTGCTTTCTGCAGCATGTGGCTTCAATCTCCAGCCTCTCCAAACACAGACCCCGGGTTGAAACAGAACTGTCTGCTGTCATATCACTGGGGAATTCAAACTTATTGGAGGTGTTGGATGCACTGGCACCCCATCACTGACCACCCTTACAGAAATAACAGGTGGAAAGTAAGGTTTTATCCTAAAAGAAGCCTCTCCTGATTCCCCAAACTCAACGCAAGCTCTCCCTCCCTGAAGCCTCTGATGTTACATTCTGCCAGTCCTCCTTTGAACGCATCTGTCTGTTTTGCCCTGTGGCTTTTCTGTCTGCCTCACCTGCCATACTCCACTGCTTCTTTTCGAGGACCCACTGAGGCCCTGCAGGTTCATCACACACAGGTTCCACTAACCCACAATCCTCGATCACTTTCGCAGGCAAACATGGCCAGTGGACCAGGACTGGTTCTGGAAACCAGTCTCCCTGCTGTGACAGGGAGGAGGGACAGCCCCTCACTTAACTTCGAGTCTCCCCTCTGTGGGAAGGAATTAGTGTCGACACTATTCATGTACCCGCTTTTGCCTTAGGTTCTCACCTACATTCACATAAAATAGCAGGTCAAATTTCTCAAAACAGAGGCTGGACATGCTCTCATTCAGGGTCCCAGTCTTTCTGAGGAGAGAGAACATAGAGAGGCTGGGAGGGGTCCCCAGGGCTGCTCTCTCCAGAGGGTGTGGGTTGTGACCACAGCTGGCCGTTCCCACATGTCAGTGTGGTCAACTTTTGGGAGACCCACTTCACAGACATCAGACCCTGTGGAGCTGCGGTCCCACACAGCTCCAGGCGTGGACAGTACAGCTCTCATTCATCCCCCAGGGTGGAGCCAGAGGTTTCAAACAGAGCGTTAGCAGCACCCCATTCTTTGCGCCCCTCACTTGTGTAAGGATGAAGGACTTGGGAAAGTTCCAGGCCAAAAAATGGGTGAGCATCCCCACTGGGAAGCACCGTTCTTTTCCTGGGAGTGAAATACCCAAAGAAGAAACCGTGATCCTTCCCAGACAAGCATCATGAGATACGGGCACAATCCTCTGAAGGCAGACGGCCTGACGTTGGAGTTCTCGTCTAATAGAATCAGAGTGTCCTGGAGAGAAAGGACAACAGAGACTTGTGCTTTTTGGAATAGTTTTGAGCACTGAATATTTGATTCTCTTAACCTGCTGAGTCTAATAAAAGGAAACCCTCTTCAAAACGAGTCAATGTGAGTATTTATGTGAAGGGGGAAAAATACATTCCTCGGGAGCTGGCTAATAAACACTTGTAAATGTGATAAGGAGACATAAAACACCTCTGAAGCATGCTCAGTGGAGAGGCAACGACTTGAGTGCTACGAAAACAAGAACAAAGTCACGTATTAGAGGGGCCTCCCCGGACCCCCCTCCCAACCTGGGTCTCCAGCATCCCCCAGGTCCCAACTGGCAAAGCCCAAGTGCTGTCCTAAGAGCCGGTGTCAGGAGCCTGAGGACCCGGGTACACTCAGTCTCGTGAGACCGTCTGGCTGTCCTTCCTAGTCAGCGCTGACCTGGTTCCAGTGGTTTAGTGAGGCAGAGCACGCAGGAGCTGCCAGCCCTGATGCCAGAGATGGGGCGCTGCTGGACCAGACACCAGGTCAGACAGGCAGGGACACGAAGAGTCAGCAAGATCAGACCGGAAACCAGGACCAGAGGCTGCTAGGAGGGCAGAAAAGCTGAGAAGCCCAAGGGGCTGCCACATCTGCTGGGTGGGATTCCAGAAGGCACATTCCACCCCACCCCACCTCACACCTGCCTCTTCTGATCTTAAAGGCACCTGATGAGACATTGGGACCCATGGGGGGCAGAAGGGGAGGGTGTGGCACCAGGACCCCTCTGAGGAAGAGGAGGGAGGCCACAGCCAGGCCAGACTCCCAGTGACCCCAGAGTTCCCGGGTAGAGAAGTTAGTATAGCTGTGACCTCTTTCACTGGAGACCATTCTTCTGCCTACGCCCAGGGACACCTGACAATGTCAGGAGACATCTGTGTTTGTCACAACTGCTAAGAGGCACAAATGGCACCTGGTGGCTCTAGTCCAGGGATGCAACAAATATCCTATAAGCCCAGGATACCCCCACCACAAAGGCTATCCAGTCCCAATGTCAAAAGTGCTAAGACTGAGAAAGTCTCCTGGACCAAACAGCAGGTCATAAATGCTCCAAAAACAAAAAGGTGCTGGACTTCCCCAGGGCTGGCACACTGCTGGAAGTCTCTATCTTCCCAGAATTTCTCCTTAGAATTCTAGATCTACAGCAAATGGCCATTCTCAGTCAGCCATGGAGGAGGTGATCTGAAACCCACAGGGTCTGCAGCCCCAGCCGACTGCCTCTGCTTTACCCACCATGCTGATCCTGCAGGCGTGTTCCTTTATGGGGGGAGGGCAGCCTGAGGAAAACCAATTTTGGAGAAATGAATTGTTCCCTCCTCTTGTAGTGAAAAGGAGAAAGCTGCTGTTTGACTAAACAGGGGTCATTACCCTTTGAAAGATATCTTCCCTTTTGTCTGATCCACACTAGCTATTTTTCATGTAAAATATAAGCTAACTGGGGAAATTACATTTCTACTCTTCTATAATACAGATTAGCGAGATGAAGAAAAATCTGCCATGAACAATAAAAAAAACCATTATTCAGATAAAGAACAGCCTAGGGGAAGCCAGCCTGCTTGGGATCAGCCCTAATAGCTTCTTGTGGCTCAGGAGCCCTAATCCTCAGTCTGGGCTACAGGTGAGCATCACCGTCTAAAACTCAGACCACACCCCAGACCAATCACATCAGAGCCACTAATGAACGGCCCAATAGCTCACATCAGAATGCCTGTGAAAGCCACTGGTCCCACCCCTTGTGTTTCCAATTTGTATGTGGGGGTGGACCTAATAATCTGCATTTCTTAAAGTTCCCCAATGCCTCTGGTGCTGCTGGTCTGGGAACTACACTTTGAGATATTCTGCGTATTTTCAAATGCACAGCACTCTCTAGCTGCTCAGGGCCTGATGTCACCCAGGGAGGCCAGGAGGAGAAAGGAAGTGAGGGGAGTTCTTTGTGCCTCTCTTTTTTATGCAGTCAAAGCAATCCTAACAATGAGAATCCTTAACCAACAGAGTGTGGAAAGGCAAGATGGTATTTGTAGAGTAGGCAGACCTGGCAGACATCCCTGTCGCCAAGTTTGAAGGTTGACCTCACAGGAATTAGAGCCATGTTGGTCACATGCCCCTAATATGTGACAAGAGGCCATATCAACTGGGGCAGTTGTCCTCCAAATCCAGAAATTGGGCCTAATACAGAGAAACTCGTGTTGAGGGACACCCTACAAAGGCCAAGGTGAGGAAAGACAAGGAAAGGCCAAGGTGAGGAAAGACAAGGAAAGGCCAAGGAAGTTTTGCAGGTGCAGAGGCTTGGGAGACAAGAGGACTGAGTGTTGTGGGGGGTCCCGGAGATATAAACAGAACAAGGACATCAGTGAACGCCTGGGGGGAATCCAGGCAGTCTGCAGTGCTGGTAATAGTGCTGTATCCAGGCCAACTTCTTAGTTTCTTAGATGTACCATGTTCCCCAGGATGGTCACCCCAGGGGAAATTGGGTAAAAGGTTTGCAGAAACCCTACTAGCTTCTGGGCTTGCCCGTACACTTTAAATTACTTTAAAATATAAGGTTAAAACTTGAGCATCCTAGGACTGTAGGATTCCCTCAATTTATTTCTTAATTTGGAATTAATGACGATTTCAGACAGCCATGGACCCTTTCCTTTTTCAATGAATTTGTCACAGATTTGCTGGTTCTGAGGAAAGAAGCATCAGATTCAAGGTGGGATGCCTGACGTGGTTAGGGCAGCACAGAGGTATGTGAGCTAAAATAAAATCATAACCCCCCTTCTTGGCCCCGGGGGCCCCAGACATACCATAAAGCTAAGTTGCTGGCCACATCTGACTTGGCTTCTTGGAACCATATACATTTTGTAACTCATTATCAGGCTGTGCAAGAGAAACTTAAGCCCAGAGAACTTAAGACTGAGAAAGTCTCCTGGACCAAACAGCAGGTCATTTAATGCTCCAAAACGTCTTCAACTTACCCAACAGATCTCATGAGTCTAAGCATATGTTCAGTGGCTTGTCTGTGATTAACAGAATTCCTTATCTAACTTAAAACATTCCAAGCTTTTAGGTGAAACTTCATTTATTTAACCAGTTGCAAATCAGAGAATTTTTAAACTTACTAATAACCTGTAATCCCCACACTTCAAGAAGTCCCTCCTTTGGGGGAAAAACCAATATACGCCTTCCATGTATTGATTTATAACTTTATTTGTAATTCCTGCCTCCCTGAAATAAATAAAAGCAAACTGTAGCCCAGCCACAGTGAGTCCACTACTCAGCATTTCTTGTTCGTGGCTTCGGGCCATGGTCCTCTTACTTGGCTCAAAATAAACCTCTTTATTTTACAGAGTTTGAATTTTCTGTTGACAGGCACATGCTTAAATTTTATAGTTAAGATACTACTTATTAGGAAAGATGTTTACTGATCCATGACTCTGATGCTACTGGGGAGACATTACACAAGTTATAACTTTACAACTGAACCTCAGTGTACCCAGCTACAACATATGCGGGGGCTAAGCCAAGATAGCTCGGAAGGCCCTTTTCACTCTCATGTTTAAGCATTAATGTGTACACTGGGATGTTTGAACAATCAGCTTTTTTTGAAAGCAAGCTGCTCTTGTTCTTTCAATTTCTGATCTGTTTAAAACCATCAGTAGTTACCTTTAAGCGACATTGCTGATGATTTAAATTTCTTTTTTATCCTTTCATGTTATTTTTCAAATTTTGGAAAAAGTGATATGCAGCACTTTTATAAATCAGAAAAATTTAACTAAAACAAACACAGGAAGCTCTGTGTTCAAGGTACACAGGGGACAAATAACACATGAGAATGCCACAGATGACTCAGGATTAGACAAATCACACATGAGATTGCCACAGATGACTCAGGATTGGATAAATCACACGTGAGAACACCATGGATGACTCAGGATTGGGCAAATCACACATGAAAATGCAACGGGTGACTTGGGATTGGACAAATCACAAATGAGAATGCCACGGATGACTCAGGATTGGACAAATAACAAATGAGAATGCCACAGATGACTCGGGATTGAACCAATCACAGGTGAGAATGCCACAGATGACTCTGGATTAAACCAATCACAGGTGAGAATGCCACAGATGACTTGGGACTAGGAAAATCACGTGTGAAAATACCACAGACAACTCAGGATTGAGTAAATCACATGTGAGAATGCACAGATGACTCAGGATTGAGCAAATCACACATGAGGATGCCACAGATGACTTGGGATTGTTAATGAAGTTCTTCTCAGAGGGAGGTCAGAAATTGATAGTGTATAAACATGAATACCCAGGGCTCAACCTAAAAGAAATGAGTTTATTCTGTCTTCTATAATTCAGAATTGGTTTTTCTCTCGGCCTGAAGTCTCAGATTTTACTATTTTGAGTCCATCCCACCAGCACTTTTGCCAGATGTACCTGTGACCAAGAGTTAAAACACACAGCGATACAATTTGAATCCAGTGTGTTGGAGTGAAATTAAAACTGAACAAAGATTTCCATACCTGACCCTGAGGGAGTAACCTGTGTCCCATTCACCTTCTCACTGTAAATACCTATCACCAACTAAAATTTTGGGGAGAGTGCTCTCCCATGAGTTTTGGGGAGAACCTATCTGTTGAAGCACTAACCCCCAATGTGATGTTTGGAGAGGAGGGAGAGTGTTCTCCCCATGAGTTTTGGGGAGAATTCATGTTTTGAAGCACTAACCCCCAATGTGATGTTTGAAAAGGAGGCCTTTGGGAGCTAATTATGCTTAGATGAAGCCATAAGGATAGATGATGGGATTATTGCTCCTACAAAAACAGACCCCGGAGAGCTTTCCCCTACCCCCACAGACACATAAAGAAGTCCCATGAATATACAGCAACCTGGTGGCCACCGTAAGCCAAGCATGGAGGCTGCTCGGTGAAACCCGCCTTGCTGACACCTTGGTCTCAAATCTCCCAGCCTCCAGAATGGCAAGAAATACATTTCCATTAATCAGTCCATACTGTCTATGGTATTTGGTTATAGCAACTTTGTTACAGACTAAGAGAACAACTATATCTAAAACTGACCAAAGTATGCCTGGCAACTGTTTTGAGACACTGGGTCACAGGTGGTGCAGGAGAGTATCTGGAGAGAAGAGAAACTCCCCAGGAGCTACACACTGGCCAGGAGCAATTTTCAGAGCCCAGTAAGGGAGGTGAGGTCCAAATACAAGAAGATGGTCCCTCCAGGGCATTTTACCAAGGGTGACAAAATAAGACTCTATCTCTAAAAAAAAAAAAGATGGTCCCCTGAGCTGAGGGGCTAAATTGTGGGGAACACACAAGAAGGTGGGGCCTATGTTTGGGGGCTCCTCTGGTCCCTGAGGAATGGCTGCAGCTGTAGTCTGGGTGTTTGTCCACACCTCATGGGGAAATCTGACCCCCGATGTTGGAGGTGGGGCCTAATGAGATTTTTGGGCCTTGGAGGCAGGACACCAGGAACAGAGTAGTGCTGGTTAGGGGATAGTGAGTGCGTTTTGCTGGGTTAGTTACTGTGAGAACTGGCCCATTCCCCGCCTGGCTTCCTCTCCTGCCGTGTGATCTCTGCCCATGCCTGCCCCGCTTCATCTGCTATGATGAGTGGAAACAGCCTGAGCCCCTCACCAAATACCCAGCATTGAACTTTTGCAGCTATCAGAACTATGAGCCAAGTCTCCTTTCTTTATAAATGACTCAGATTTAGCTATGTCTTGTAACACAAAAATGGACTAAGACAGCTGGACTTAACATACATAGGATGAGACTTTTGAAATTAGCAAAGAACGGGGAGGTGCATGAAATGCCAGAGGTCTCACAGTGTCAGGCATCTACTGTCAGGCAACACACTTTGAAAGGGTTATAGGCATTATAGGAAAGGGGTAATGTGAATGTATCCCCTGGAATGGAATTAGAGGCATCATTATGAACTTGTACATATATGCGTGTATTCATATACTATACATGTCAACCCACAAATAGATACACAAATCAGTATTAAAATATAGGCACATATGTGTATGTTTGGAGTATATGTACTTTTGTGCTTATGTACAAAGGGTGCCAAAAAAATGTATGCACATTTTAAGAAAGGAAAAAGCTGCAACAAAGTTGTTATACACAATATATACTGATAGTGTTTATTATCTTGTATCTCTTGTAATTGCAGAAGTCAAATGTGACTTGAGTATTATATTTTCATTACAGTTTTTCCTTTCTTAAAATGTGTATGCATCTTTTTGGCACCCTCTGTATACATATGCATGTATTTCTCAGCTCTGTGTGCTCAGAAAACCTACAATCAGTGACACATAGTAGCAGTGATCACACCCAATTTTCAGATTTTGGCCTTTAAATTCCATTTTCCATTAAAAGGAACAAAGAATCCCAGGCTGATCCCATGGATGTGACAGAGAAAATATAAAATAAGCCTATAACATAATACTGCACTGGAAATTCAGGAATTGCTCAAAGACTAATGAGGATACATGAAGATAACACAGGGGCCAATGTGAAGAAGCTTTCAGGAACTAAGTTGTAACAATTTGAGCATTAAAATTAGTAACATTAATAATGGATGCTAATCTATAGAATAAAATAAGAATCTATGAGCTCCAAACAGTCATCTGTGGAGAAGGAGAAGCTTTCCTGCTCTGTTGGATGCCACCCTTTAAAAACAGAGGGTGTCTGGGGGCCAGGGAACCATTAGGGAATGCTGAAACCAGTGCCCGGAGGAGGTGTAGAACATTTGCCTGATCTCAAAGTATCCCACCTCACAGTGCCTCTTCATTTCAAAGGAAAATGAGATGTTTACATGGAGATGGTCAACAGATCCTACCTCTTCCATGAGACCAAACTCCACATCACATCCATTGAGATCATCCCACATCATGACCTTCCAATATGAAGAGCTGTGAAAAACACAACATTACTTCTGTTATATCCCTCCTAAAAATGTGAACTCTGAATCTGGGGGAAACATCAAATAAACCAAACAGAGATAGTCCACAAAATAACTTAAAAAATGTTGACGGTCAAAGAAATCATAGAAAGATCAAGAAACTGCTCCAAACTAAGGGGGGTAAAGGGTCATAGGAACTAAATACAGGGGCAGTCTGGGACCCAGACTGGGAAAGAAAAACTATAAAGAACAGTGTTGGGGTGTTGGTGAAGCCTGAGTATGGGCTGTGCAGTGGGTAATAAGCTTTGTGTCAATGGCGAATGTCCTGAGTTTGTTGATAGTACTGCCTGACATAGGGAGCATCTTGTTTTTAGAAGGTTCACCCTGAAGAAGCCAGGGCTGTGGGGGTGATGATGTCTCCAGCTTGCATAAGACTCAGAAAAAAATAATTGCAAACAGATAAGGATAAATCAACTGAGGATAAAATGTAAACAGTTGTGGTCTGGATAAGGGTACAGTGGAAATTTCTGTACTTTTTTTTGCAACTTTTCTCTGAGTTTCAAATTATATCAGGCTAAAGAGTTAAAAAGAACTTGTCATCACTGTAAGGAACAGAAGCTTCCCTCATAATCGTGATTCAGCCTGACAGTCTCATCCACACACAGCTAGTGGCTCAGGGTGATCCAGTAGAGAATGAGGTGCTCACAGGATGTAACACGCCCAGTGAGTGAGCCCAGGTGCACTCTGACATTCTCCTCGTACACAGTGCACATTAACCCACTGAGTTGCCCATAATCAGGGCACTTGACCTGTGACATACTGAGACATTGGGTGCAAAAAATCTCTGTAAACTGAAAAGTGGCGTGTGTGCCGTCCTAGTGGTCAATATTACCTACTGACCATATATAAGAATAAGCATAATATGACATATGTATCTTCTCAGGCTGAGCTTCTTGAAATTAGAGAATGTGTCCTGATTTGGGGAACCACCATAAATCCCCCCACTGTGCCCAGCACACAGGAGGCACCTGACGTGCCGTGGGGCAGTGATGTCAATCAGGAGACCTGCAGTTTACTAACCAATGTTTCTCCAGGGAGCCTGGACCTTCTCATTTTCCCTCTCAGTTCCATCATCTATATCAGTGGTTCTCAACCTTACTAATGCTGCGACCCTTTAATATACCACTTCATGTTGTAGTGATCCCCAACCATAAAATTATTTTTGTTGCTACATCAAAACTATAATTTTGCTACTTTTATGAATCATAATGTAAATATCTGATATGCAGGATATATTTAGGCAACCCCTGTGAAAGTGTCTTTTGACCCCCAAAGGGGTCATGACCCACAGGTTGAGAACCACTGGTCTACATGCCTATGCCAGCCATAGCCAGTTTTTAAAGTAGCCAAAGTTTAACCAGAGGAGCAGACACACTCTGAACATTGTGGTCAAGGACTTAGTATAGGGTGAGACTTTGTACAACTGTGGGAGAAGGTGGGGAAATTAAGTTCCACAGTGAAGTTGTAGATCAGAGTCATCCAGTGCCCACCTAAGCCAGCTGTGTCTAAGTGCCAGGATGGGACTAGGGAGGCCTGGAGACCAAGTAGAGAGGGCCAAGGAAAGCCACGGCCTCTGCACTGGGTGGCTGTCCATCTCAGGGCCACCAACCAGGGGAGAAGCCAGACACAGAGCAGAGGTGGGCAGATGTCAGTGACTCTTCCAGCACTTCACAGCCTCCCACCAGGAAGGTTTTAGAGAGTAAAGGCAGCTACTTCACTCCTACCTCAGATACAGCTGCCTGCCAAGGCAGATGGGTCCTCACCCCAAACTGGGTTTTAATGTGGACATGGATGATACCACACAACCCATAGAAGGGTATGAGAAAGTTCAATGCTCACATATTTGAGGTCTGGGGGGAGCAAGCACGCCTCCCAAGCAGGTCTGAAATGAGAGAATAGATCACTTTGGGGATTTATGTGGTTCATGAGGGTGGAGGGGTGGCATGAGGGCCCCCCAACACAGGCAAGGGCTTGTGTGATTTAAATCTCCCACCAGCACTGAAGGAAGGGAGAAGACCTGTTAGCTTGCCCAGATGTGAGGACCCAGGGGGAGAGGAATGGGTGAACTGTAGAAGCTGTGAGCAAACATCAGAAAATGGAGACAACACTCCTCATGACAACCTCCAAATCTCATACAAGTATCTCTTGCCAACTTTAACCCAGGAAAGGAGAGTCTGGAAGGCACAGCTCTAGATTGGCCAATTTGATTCATATAGAACCATCACAGACAGCAGTCGGCATATTTATGACCTACCAGACCCAGTTTCATTAGATCAGGAACATCTCTGTGGTCCACTAAACTGACACCAATACTGAAGACTAGAAACACACAGAGGGCGGTGCCTGTGGCTCAAAGGAATAGGGCACGAGCCCCATATGCTGGAGGTGGTAGGTTCAAACCCAGCCCCAGCCAAAAACCACAAAAAAAAAAAAAAAAGAAGAAAAGAAAAGAAACACACAGAGTGGGAGCAAACCATCCTCTGCTTGGCTCTTGAAACACTCCCTTCATCTGCAGTGGAAAAGAACACACGCCATTCCATGGACCAAAAACAAACATTGACATCTCTACTCACTGGTCTTTATCAAGAACACCATTTTCAGCAGCTGATGCTTATGAGGACTATTGAAAAGAGATTCTGAGGTTGCCATGCATCCATCAACCTCTTCAAGCTTTACACCTGGGCCACACCATCTTATAGGGGAGGTGCACACTCCTGGCTATGGATCTGGCCCCTGTGATAATTAAAGATAGCCACCTGTTCTTTGCTATACCTCCCATGAGAAGAAGGTGGAGTCCGTCTCTATTCTCTTGTGTCTGGGGTAACTCTGAAATCTGTTTTGACCAACAGACTGGAATAGAAATGATATGCATAATTTCCAAGACTGGGCCTTAAGATAGCTGCACTTTCTTCCCCTTCACTTTTGGTATAGTCCTCTTGCAACCCAGGTGCCATGTAGTGAAAATAAAGGCAGGTGAACTTGAGCTGACAGCCAGCACTACTAGCAGCTATGGGAGGCAACAGTACTGGGTGATCTGGTACAGAAGATAACAAGGGTGCCACTGCCCAGCTGGGCCAAATCAACCCACAGAATTAGAAGAGATCATAAACTGGGCTAGTCAAATCACTGGGTGTTAATACAGTAATACATAACCAAACAACACCCACTTCCAAGTTCCACTCTTCTAGGTGGGGCAAGATGGCTGAATGTAAACCTCCAGTGATTGTCCCTTCCCATGGGCACCATATTCAACAACTATCCTGGCAAGCACACACCTTCAAAAAAAATAAAATCAGATGAGAAATTATACTCCAGGTTTTAACACTATATCAAGCAAGTAATGAGGCACTGAAGAGGGCAGAAAAGACAATTTTGCATGGCCCATACCACCTCTCCCCCTTCCTCAGGCAGTGCCACACCAGCAGGCAGAGTAGAAAGAATCTGTGTGCCCAGGGTAGGTAGAGCAAAGTGATTCTGCAACTTTACATTGAACTCAGGGCCACCTTGACACAGAGAAACACAGTACAGGGAAAAATTCTGCTAATACCCATCAAGGGAGTGTTTAGACTAGCTCAGCCAGAGGAAAATCCTCTGCTCCAAAGCCTGAGTCCTGGCTACCCCCAGAACTGGCTGATAAAATGCAGCCTGGTTCCTGGAAGAAATTTGTAAGGCAGTTGGGCAACAAGGCTGCAGTCCTTGGGCAATTCCTGTAGCTGTGCTGGCTTGGAACCAGTAAACCTACGGTTCACATGACCCAGTAAGATACAACTATGGTGGCTAACCCAGTGTCTATGTCACCCCTCTCTCAACTCTAGTCAGTACAACTAAGAATCATCTTCCACTTGGAGAAAGGAAAGAGATTTTCAAAGGGCTTTATTTTGCAACCTGGGTACCAACTCAGCCACAGTAAAATAAAACACAAAGCAGACTTTGAAGCCCATGAATACAGGCCTTAGTTTCTAGACAGCATTTCTAGACTCACCCTGGGCCAGAAGAAAACATACTTCCCTGAAGGAAAAGACGCATTCTGGAAGGATTTAACATCTGCTGCCTAAGGAGACCATGGGTTTGAATAAATATCAGAGGTAGCCAGGCAGTAGTCACCGTAGGCTTTTATAAGACTGGGCTGGCTTTAGGTGTGAGCTGATGCTGGTGCCTACTTCACTCCTCCCCCCACTCTAAAAGCCCAAAACAGACACTGAGGGAAGAGAGTGAGATTCTGTGTCCAGTAATCCAAGGAATTCTCCCTTATCTTACCCCAGTCCACCAAGGCAGGACCACTAGGTGTCTGCAAGAGTCACAGCATTACTGGACTCAGGACACTCCCAGTGCTGATATGGCTGCAGTGTCCAGAGACTTAACTTACAATGCTAATTCCCTTTAAATATCTGGAGAGCCTTCTCAAGAGTGACAGGTTCAAACAAGCCCAGATTAAAGTAAAAACCTAATTCTATAATGCCTAGCCATTGACCAATGCCCGCAAGCACCAAGAACATCTAGGAAGACATGACCTCACCAAATGAACTAAATAAGGTACCAGTGACAAATCCTGGAGTGAGGGAGATAGGTGACCTTTCAACAAATAATTCAAAATAGCTGTGCTGAAGTAGCTCCAGGAACTGCAAGACAACCCAGAGAAGGAAGTCAAAAACATATCTGAGAAAGAAACTCTCCTATCAAAGAAAATCCCAGGATGTGTTGGCTTCACTGCTAAATTCTATCAAGCATTCAAAGAATTAATACCAATCTTACTTAAACTATACCAAAAAATCCAGGCAAAAGGAATACTCCCAAACAAATTCTATACTAGAGAAAGACACAACAAAAAAGAAAACTATAGGCTAATATCTCTGATAAACATAGACACAAAAATAGTCAACAAAATTTTAACAAATCAAATATATTAACACACTAAAAAGATTATTCATCATGATTAAATGGGATCCATCCCAAGAATGCAAGGATGGTTCAACACAGACAGCTCATCATGATCCAGTGGGATCCATCCCAGGAATGCACGGATGGTTCAACACAGACAACCTCATCATGATCAAGTGGGATCCATCCCAGGAATGCAAGGATGTTTCAGCACAGACAAATTAATCAATGTGATACATCATATCAACAGAACAAAAAACAAAAACCACATGATTTTTTCAATTAGTCCTGAAAAAGCATTCAATGAAATGCAACATTTCTTCATGACAAGACCTCTCAAAACCAGATATAACCAGGAGTAACTTACCTTAACATAACAAAAGCTATATATAACAGACCCATAGCTAGTATCATAACAAATGGAGAAAAACTGAAAGCCTTTCTTTTAATATCTAGATTCTAGAATAAGACAAGAATGCCTGATTTCACCATAGTATTGGAAGTTCTAGCTGCAGAATGAAAGAAAGAACATTCAAATTGGAAAGGAAGAAGTCAAATTATCCTTAACTGTAGGTAATCTGATCTTATATCTGGGAAAACCTAAAGATTCCACAATAAAACTATTAGATTCAGTAAATAAAATTAGTAAAGTCACAGAATACAAACTCAAAATAAAAAATTAGTAGCTTTCTATATGCCCTATATGCTACCAGTAAATAATCTGAAAAATAATCTAAGAAAATAATCCTGTTTACAATATCTACAAATGAAATACTGAGGAATAAACTTACAGAAGTTAAAAGTTCTCTATAAAATGCTGATGAAAGACAGAAGTTAAAAGTTCTCTACAAAATATGGATGAAAGAAGTTGAAGAAGACACAAAAAATGGAAAAATATTCCATGCTTATGGATTGGAAAAATCAATATTGTTAAAATGTTCTTACCACCCAAAGCAATCTACAGATCAATGCAATATCCATTAAAGTACCAATGACATTGTTCACAGTAGGAAAAA
The DNA here is from genome assembly GCA_963574575.1 of Galagoides demidoff. NCBI lineage: Eukaryota > Metazoa > Chordata > Mammalia > Primates > Galagidae > Galagoides > Galagoides demidoff. Next base: position 37,077 of record CAUYQV010019513.1, on the reverse strand, counting down.
AATCCTAAACTTTATGCAAAACCACAAAAGATCCAGAATACTCAAACTAAGCAAAAAGAACAAAACTGAAGGAATCACATTACTGACTTCAAATATACTACAGAGCTGTAGTAACCTAAACATCACGGTATTAGCATAAAAGCAGACACAAAGACCAATGGAATAGAATAGTGAACCTGTTATTTTTTAATTTTTAATTATTATGGGCATATAATAGTTGTACATCTTTATAAGGTACATGTGTGGTGCTTGATATGAACATACAATGTGAATTAATCAAATCAGGGTAATTGGGATATCCCTTACCTTAATAAGGGATACCTTAAATAAATCCACACATCTGCAGAAAACTTATCTTTGACCAAGGGGCTAAGAACATACAGTGAGGCAAAGAACAGATTCTTTAATAAATGGTGCTGGGGAAACTGGATGTCCATATGTAGAAGAATGACATACACAAAAATTGATAAAAATGAATTAAACTTAAATGTAATACTTGAACTTATGACATCACTATAAGAAAACACTGGGGAAGCACATCACAACTGATTTGGGCAAGGAATTCTTAAGTAATACCCCCAAAGCACAGGCAACCAAAGCAAAATTGGACAAAGGGGATCACATTAAGCTAAAAAGCTTCTGTGCAACATATAAACAATCAGCATGGAAGAGACAACCCACAGAATGAGAGAAATATTTATAAACAACTCATATGACAAGCAATTATGAACTAAACTATATAAGGAGCTCTAACAACTTAATAGGAAAAAAATCAAATAATCAGATTTGAAAATGGGCAATCTGAACAGACATTACTCAAAAGAAGACATACAAATTGCCAACATGTATATGAAAAAATGCTCATAGAGCCACAGAAAAGGATGAAATCCTGCCATTTGCAGCAACATGGATGGAAGTGAAGAACATTAAGTTAAGTGGAATAACCAAGTACAGAAAGACAAATCTCACGTGTTCTCACTCACACCTGGGAACTAAATACTAAAAACAATTGATACAACTGATCTCACAGAGACAGAGAGTAGGATGATTATTACTAGAGGCTGGGAAGGGTAGTGGGAGGGGATAAAGTGAGGATGGCTAATGGATGCAAAAATATAGCTAGGTAGAATAAACAATATGTTATAGCACAAAAATGTGCCTATGTCAACAGTAAGTTAGGGTATGCTTTAAAATAACTGTGAAAGCGGAATTGGAGTGTTCCTAACACAAAGAAATTATAAATGCCTGAGGTGATGGATATCCCAATTACCCTGATTTGATTAATTCACATTGTATGTTCATATCAAGCATCACACATGTACCTTATAAAAATGTACAACTATTATATGCCCATAATAGTTAAAAATTTAAAAATAACAGCTGCTCCCCCAGGCCCTTGGCAGTATCTTTCAGTGAAATGTGCTCCACTGTTGGGTCATCTGCTTGCATGGAGGGACATTGTGAGAAAGTGGCTTTTGTTCAAGGTTGTGACTGTCTCCACTAGAGCTGCTTCTGAGAACAAAGTTTGCAGCAGCCAACATTACCGCTCTGTGAAGACCCATAGGAGACATTCTTCTCAGATGTCAACCATGAAGAAGGCATAACTTCTTCTAAACTGTACTTATCTTACTGCCAATGTGAATTCTTTGCTTTGTGAGCTGAAAACATGGAACCAAGTTAGTGAACCACCTCGATCAGCAGTGAACTAACCTGCTGGCGTCCTTTTCCTTCCTGCTTAAAATTTCCCTTTTCTTGTCTTCCGCAACTGCTTATTCCAGTGTCTTGCATTTTTAGAAGCTACATCAAACCCTCTGGGGACTAAGGCAGAATATAAATAAATCATGCAGGAAACACAGTTGAGCAAACATAGAGTGTAAACCTCTGAACATGCCATGTCACATTTCTCTAGGGATATAATAAAGAGATATTAAAATAAGGATATAGAAAATAAACTATGTCTTGTCCACCATGAGGGACAGAAAAAGGAATTCTTGTCTACTGTGATTCTATTTGTAAACTTGCTGCCAAGAACATCTTTCTCAAACTCTGATCTGACTCTACTGCTCCACAGTTTAAAAACCTTCAGAGATAGTAATGTAGTGATCAGAACAGTGCTTCCAAAGATGCTCCCACCCTAAGCCCTGGAATGTAAGAGTGTGCTGTACCACATGGAAAAGCAGGCTACGGTTGCAGGTGGGGTTGATGTTGCTGAGAAGCTGATCTTATTGAGGCAAGAAAGTAAAAGCAGAACTAAAAGAATCTGTCCTAGCTGCCCTGTGTAGGCCTCACCCAAGCCCCAGGCGTTTCTGTTGTCTGTATGTTTCTTCCTTGACATACATGGGGCCTAGATTATAACCTAGTAACTTCCTTGGGTTTCTGTTGCCTTTGAAGGCAGGTGGTCCGACGGGTCTCAAGAACGCAGGTGAATCTGACCTTCCCCCTTGAGCCCAGGACCTTGAGAATGATGTCATGTCTCTCTCTGTTTTATGACCCTCATGTTCACTCTCACCCTGAAAGGGGATAAAAGAGAGGCAAGAGATTGAGTCAGGGGGCTCAGTTTTGGGAAACACGCTGGTGTTCCAAGTACCCCTGGCTGAATAAACCCACTTCCTCTAATCACTTGGTGCCTCGAGTCTTCTGTCTGTGTCAGTTTCCTGCTACATTATCATAGGAAAATTATCCTGGATAATTTGTGTGGACTCAGTGTAATCACAAGGGCCCTTAAAAGTGGAAGAGAGAACCAGAGAGAGAGAATGTGAGAAGGACTCAGCCTCTGCTGCTGGCTTTGAAGATGGAGGAAGGGGCCACCAGCCAAGGAATGCAGCACAGCTGCCTCTGAGCCTCCAGAAGGAATGCAGTCCTGCCAGCACCTTGATTTCAGCTCTGCAAAACCCATTTCAGATTTCTGACATCCAGAACCGTATGACACTAAAATTGCACTGCCTGTGCCAGGAACGTGTGGCAGTTTGTTTTAACAGTCACAGGATAATGAGCGACACAGAGGGACACAGCCAGGACTTTCATCTGGCCTAACTTTCCCATCTCATCTCCAGCCATTCCTCCACCTCTGACCTCCTGCCCCCACCCATTGCCCTCCTTCCTGTCCCCATTCAATGCCTGCTGCACCACTTGGCCAGTCACGCCCCGTCCTTCCTCCACTCTTCTTCCAATCTGTCCACTGGATAATCCCTTACTCACCAATCAAGGCCTAGCTCAATAGTCACTTCCACCCTGGAGCCCTCCCTGCTTTCATTCCTGTCCCACCCGCTGCTCCAGGCTATACACAAAGGAACCCCGGCTCAGAGTACTCAAGTATCATATTGTTCTATCAGCTTTCCTGGTTTATTTTTAGATAGCCCTCCCTAGAACCAACACTTTGAAGGCAAAGACAAAGTCTTAGTCAACAGTGCCTGGCTCTTAATAGGCACCTTACAAATAATACCCTAATAGAACAGATGGAATTGAACAAAAACACAAGAGCACAACCACATTCCCCACACTGGAAGATCTTTCATCACCGATAGAACCTGTGTGTCACAGGGCAGCACAGGACAGAGAGGCCGGCTGTGCCACCACCAGCTGAGTGCCCCTGGGTGAGTTCCCAGGTGTTTCTGTGCCCCACTTCTTGACATGTAGAAAGCATCTACACTTCTGAGAACCAGAATAAAATGCCAGGATTAAACACTCGCTGAGCACCATGCATCATTATTTATTACCTGTTAAAAGAAGTCTCCATTTTTACCGAAATCCAAAAATGATACATGTTTCAGCTTTTGCTACTAAAGGAGAAAAATGTTTTCACCACCCCCAAGGCCTTCCCTACAGCTTGCAAAAGCTCCTCCACCCTCTTGAGAGCCTCTTCCCTCCCATGGCACCCCCAGCCCTCCATGCTCCTCACCTGGACATGTTTGCCTCACACGTGGGGAGTCCAGTAAAGCAATGTTCACAGGGCCAGAAAGCAGCTAGCACATGGCTCTCAAACTGAAGGCATGTGAAGGGCAAGCTGGGGCCACGATTAAGTCTACAAACAAATCTCCATGGATGTGTCCTAAAACCCACATCCTGAGCTCTTCCCCAACACCCCTGGGATTCCAATTTCAAGTGGGGGAGGCACCTTCATCAGCCTCCCCCACCCTCACCATGAGATTCTACTGTAGGGGGTGGCCATGGAGCACATTTGGAGAAACACTGGGTCCTAATCCTTAGATCCCCTCTTGCTGGATCTGGATGTCTCCAGAGGACCCATTCCAGGAAGCCAAAGCCTGAGGATATCCTGAATCTGCAGGGAGCCTGCATCTGCTACCCAGTGTCTGCAGGAGCGGCCACTCTGGCCTTCGGCACTTTGCCTCCAATGCAGGATGCAGTGACAGTGAGACTGCAGGCCGAGGCCCCTAACTCTCCTGTCCAGCCAGCTGGCTCTGCCCCATCTCAGGGTGGCACCTGCAGAGGCCATTCACTTGCTTTTGCACCTGTACAGCAGCCCCTCTGAGGCTAGGGACTTTGGTTCTCTACTGCTCTGTGACCGGCCCCACGTCCTCCCAGCAAATCCCTTTGTTTCATGCCAGCCAACACCGCATCTGTATCCTGTAATCACATACCTGCACCAGAGCAATGCAGGGTCTGCGATGGGGTCCCAGGTAGAGGCCCCATGGGCAGGGAAATGACACGTGTTTGCCAAGAGGGTTTCCCGGGAATGGTTACCTCCAAAAGAGGCATGTAAACCCCCCCAGAATGCTGCCATGTTCTAGGCTTCTACAATAAGAGCTATCAGTATTCAAACTGCTTTCAGATGATTTAACATGAAAGAGCAGCCCTCGAAGACAACGGCCTGCCTCTTGTGAGCAGCATTTAAAGAGGACGGAAAGCACCAGAGAGCCAGAGCGACGAGGAGTGGCAGTGAGACGAGTGTGGGAAAAATCAAAAGTGGGTCACAATCCTCTGCGGTGCCTTGAAGCAGATCTTCCCCAGGCCGCAGGCGTGTTGGAAGCCCAGGAAGCTTATCTGGGCTTCCGGTCCACATGGAGCCCAGCACGCAGACCCCAGGAAGAGCAGCGCTACCCAAGGGCACCAGGGTGGGCTTCAAGAACTCTGTGGGGGACAGGGGGAGGGGCTGACCCTCCTCAGGGTCTCCTCAGGGAGCCTGATGGAGTGGGAGGGCCCTCCTCAGACCAAGGCAGGGGACTTCATTCCACTGGCAGATCCTTCCCAAGCTCCAACCTCCCCCCAGATGCTGTCCTGGGACCTGGGAACACACCTGAGAAGACAAAAATTAGCCCTACCTGCACCTGTCAACTAGGGTGGAGAGACAGACAGACAGAAGAAAAGAAAAAGGGAAATAGCAAGTGTTGGAAAGAATGTGGAAAAATCGGAACCTTACACTTTGTTGGGAGGAATGTAAAGTGGTGGGGAAAGCAGCCTGGTGGTTCCTCAAGCTAAACTTAGAATTATCATGTGACCTATACCCAAAAGAATTGAAAACAACTGTTCAAATTAAACCTTGTACATGAATGGTCATGGCAACATTATCCACAGTAGTCAAAAAGTAGTAACAGCCCAATGCATGGTACCAGATGAGTGGATAAAACATGGTATATCCACCCCATGATGGCCTGTGATCTGGCCATAGGAAGAAAGACGTACTGACCTGGGCTATGACATGGATGGTCACATACCATATGATTCCATTCATGGAGATATCCCAGAATAGGCCGATCTACAAAGACAGAAACAAGACGGGCAGGTGTCTAGTGCCAGGGAGAGAGGGCAGTGGGGTGGTGTGACTGCTGAGGACAGGGTTTTATCTATTTAGGGAAGATGAGATAAAGGTGTTGGTTGCACAATATTATATATCCTAAGTGCCACTGAATTATACACTTTAAAACAGCTGAAGTGGTAAATTTAAGTTATGTGAATTTCACTACATTAAAAAAAATGAGCCCTACCAGCCAGAACTTAGAATTTTAAAGAAGAAATAATAAAGAAGCTAACTGTGATGATCTGTGTGATAAAGACATCAGTGGGAAGGCCAGAGAGCACAGCCACAGACAAAGGATACAGGGAGGGGATCAGCAAGAATGGCTTCCTGGAGGCACTGGTATCTGAACTGGAAAGGAAACATTGGAGTTAGCAGAGCAAGCATGGGAATACAGGGGACGGGTGTGGAGAAGGCTGTGGGAGGAGAAGGTGTGGTGACGTGGGCAGGTGTAGTAGCCCAGGGGCCCAAGGACCTCAGCGTCTCTCAGGGGAAGGGAGTATGAGAGGGAAGGCCTCAAGGTCCTCGGTGTGCAGGCACCGTGAAGAGCGCAGGTCTGGCCGCAGGCACCGCGCAGAGCGCAGGTCTGGCCCCACAGGCACCACGCAGAGCGCAGTCTAGCAGCACACACCTTAGGGATGGGGAAGGGGTGTCTGCCCACTCCCAGAGGCTGCCAGTCCCCACTGACCTCAGGGAAGAAGAGAACAAAGCCTCTGAGTAGGGCAAGAGGATGCCCAAAGGTCATTCTGATAGTCCCAGCTTTTCTGCAGCCCTGGCTAACTCACCTGCATCCAGCCCTTGCCTAGAGGATACAGTGGAAACAGGAAGAGGGGACAACTGGCAAAGGAGCAAAGGGTCCAGGGACTTGAACTCTGGCAGAGTGCTGCTGACTCTCCTCCAGGTACTGTCTCAACCCTACAGACGGGGAAACTGAGGCTCGGGCTGCTAAAGGCTTTCTCAGAGTCGCGTGGGCAAGGACTCAGCCTTAGACAGCCTGAGCTCAGACCTGGGTGCTGGACACACTGGGCCACCCGGGGAGGGAAGCACAGGAAAAGAGGATGGAGGGATGCTCCCCTGCAACCCCACCACCCAGGAAGGAGGCCTGGACAGGTAATTCTTTGCCTTCCACCCGACTCCTGAAGACCAGCCCATATTCAGCAGCCCTGCAGAGGCCAGATAGGGCCTGTCATTTCCCCTAAGGGGGTTCTCTTCTCCCACTCTCTGCCAGGCCCTACCCCCCGTGAGCTGGCCGATCTGCCTCCTCTTGCACACTCCCCTCAGGACTCTGGGGAATTCAGGTGAAGGGCTTACCCTTGCCTCTGGAATCAGGCAGGGATGTCTGAGTGCCCCCAGGACTTCCAGCTTCCCTGGCATCATGGCTCATTAAAGCAGCCACACTGCCCAGCTTTGGAAGTAATTACTATACTCAGAAGCTCCTGGATGGCTTTGAAGTGTCCACAGAGCTTCCTAAGATCACAGGTCACAGGCAGCTTCCCTGTTTCCTGCCTGGAAGGTCCTGACCTCCCAGACTTCCCTAGAGAGATGCTCTCTGCAAGGACAGGTATTAATACATTATCTTTGTAAAATGCAAGATTATTGTGAATCTGCAGAGGATTGAATTGAGTTAAAATGATGAAAGCATCAGTAATGCTGTAATTATTTAATTAGGGGGAAAATGAAAGATAAGAACCTTTATCTAACATTCAAATCACTGTGAGAAACTCATCCTGAGTTAGAGGTGACTCAGATCCCATCCTCAGCCAGTGGCTCCAGCCACTGGAGTTATTAGCTGCTCCCGCAGAAAGCCTGCTGCCAGGGCCTCCTACCTGCTCCCTCCTCAGCTGGCCACATCCCACCCCAACCTGCTGGAAAATTCTCTCAAGTCTCCACCCTGGATCAGGCTCAGATGGCTTCCTCCAGGAAACCCACCTTGGCTTTCTGGCTGAGCTGGGACCTTCCTCCCCTGAGCTCCCTCAGACCTATGTGCACACCCTGTCTCAGCGTCCTCAGAGCTGTCCTGTTGGCATTTATCTCTCTGTTCCTCATCAGAGTTCCCCCTTTTGAGAAAGAGTGACTTGTTTTCTCATTCCCATGCAGCAAATGCTCCTCCACAGCTGCCCAGGTGAAGGAGGCCAGGGCTCCTGAAGAGGAGATGGGCTGGGCTTACCTGGACCATAAGGAGGCAGTTACAGAGCCCACTGTGGAGCCTGAATGTGTGGTCCCATCCCAAGCTCTGGCTCTGACCCTTCATGCAGGATAATTAGACTTGGTAGATAAAGACCAACAGAGTCACATGCGTCTAGGAAGCAGGAGGTGAAGCAGAATCCCACCCTCTGGGAGTTGACATGGGGTGCAGGTTCAGGCAGGCGGCGAGATGAATACAGAAGTTTTAGCAGAGAGAAAACACATGCCATGGGCAGTGACCAAGCTCAGGACTGAGGGGACCAAGGCAGTGACCACGTTCTTACACTAACAACAGGGCTTCCCATCCAGTGAGGGCCCATAGGCGTATAGTATGAAAAATCAAATAATCCCAAGGAAACCAGATGCCAAATTCTCAAACCACAGTGCATTTGTATGAAAAGGTAACTTTCACTCTTTCTTTATTTTTAAAACTTTGTTTTTTCTTACTTCAACTTAATTTCTACCATAAGCTCTGTTTATCAATGACAGGAATGTGACTTTATTAGAATAGATAGTTCAGGTTAAGCCATTCAATTCAGGGTCTCCTCCTCATTGCTTCTCCCCAAGGTAGCCCTTGTGCTCAGCAGGGAAGCTGGTACTATATCAGGCAGTGAAGGAAGGAGGGAGGAGTCCTTGGTGTCATCTGTCAGCTACCATGGTGCCCTCATTCCCTCTAATCAACAATCATTGCCATTAATTTCTGCCAGTATCTGTGAGACATCCTCAGGGTCCTCTGGTCTATGAGCAGAGTTTGGCCAGGTCAGTGTGAGACCTTCTCACCCCAGCTTCAGGACTCTCAAGGTCAGTAGCCAGATTGCCAGATACAATCAATAAAATTGCAGGACTCCTGGGTTTCATCTGGCAGCTTTATCTTTCAGAGCCTCGAGAGATTTGGAGTATTGTCTTCCAGTGCTCTGGGGCTTCATAAATGCCTGTGGGACATTCACAGACCTGCTCTGTCTAAACCCCTCCAACTCCACAAACATCCCTGCCTGCAGCTGTACCACTGATGGGCAAGGGGACCAGGGTTTTGCGGCTCCCCTGGGCCCCACAGGGCAGTGAGGCTCAGTCCCCTCTGCTCAAAGACACCCAGGCTTATCTGGTGCTTGTACCATCCCTCCCTAAGTAATATTTACCAGTTTCCTTGGGATAGAGGGACATGGAAGAAGCCCCTTTCCACGGCCACACCCTACCTTGAACTCTGTGGTACCCGCTCTGTTTCTTCCCAGCCAGAGCCCAGGAAGCTTTTTTCTTCTTTAGAGCAAGAAAATTGTCTTTTTTTTTAATCCTCTTTTAAACCTTATTTATCTCATATGTATACTTCAACTTTAAAAATAGATGATGAAAATAGACTCTTTATTGATCTATTACATTTTGGCTGAACTTTACCACCCCTACCATGAAGACAAGTTTAGGGGAGAGCAGGAAAAAGAATAGATTGCTAATTCAGAATGTCACTGAGACAAATTCACTTCCAGGTGGGCAGGGGTAACTAATAGCTGACCAGCGCTACTATGTGCAACACCTACAGTGGCTGATAAAACACAGAAACAACCTACAACACCCCAGGCCTTCCAAGGAGACACTCAGACTGAACTTCTACAACTTTATTGGTGAAAATGCCCGTAAGAGAAAGTGCGAAGGTTCTGGGGAAAGGGAGGGTCAGCAGACCATGACACAAGCCTCACAGCCCGGGAAGGAGAATAAGAAAGAAGACAGCATCCCTGGCAGTGGCAAGTCCAGAGAAGTTCAGGCAAAGCTGTCAAGGAAACCTCAAACCCAAGTCAGCTGGTGGAGGAGCCTGGCGTCTCCTAGGAATGTGTTGGCCTAAATCTTTGGGACCCTCAGTCATTAGCTAGGGGAAACCCATCAAAGGTGTGGCCTCAGCACAAAGGCAGGGAAGGATTTCAGAGCATGGTCAGCTAAGCCCCCAGCAGAGGAATGTGTTCAAGGTTCATCATCAGCCCACCACACCACTGTGTGGAAGCAGCAGTGAGCATCTAAGGCAATGAGAATCAAAGGGGCTAAGAGTCCAGAAAAGGAAGAATTTTGGATAGAAAAGCTGGCTGCCACATGCTACTGTTACCATAGGGGATTTTCCAGTTCTGGGTATGGAAAGGAGGCTGAAAATCTTGTGTTAACTCAGTGAAAAACTAGATGAAGTGTCACTACAGGAAGGCACAAAAAACCGCAGAGTTCCAGTGGGCATTTGAGAGTCCTCCCAAACAGGGACCTGTTTCTTCCCAACAGTGGTTGCTACAAGGAATGTAAGCTAAAAATTACAAGTGGAAACTTATGAAAAGCACACTGTCATGACACATTTACATTCAGGATCTTCCAAGAAAAGGACATTGAAGAATACATGAAAAATAACCCCACATATTTGAAGGGTCAGAGATTAATCAAAGTAGACTGAGCCTTACTAACTGCAACCCACTAACTCCATAGAGGGCCTGATTATGTTGGAGTAATCAGCCACTTCTCTATCAGAGGGAAGAGTCAGGTCCTCTCTAGAGGAAGAAGAATGCATTGGGGTCTCTAAATTCAGAAATTACTAGTATATCAAAAGAAAAAACAAAGGACTAAAAACCAAAAGAAAAAAAAACCCTCAACCTACAGGATGTTGATATTGAAATTAACTGGCAAAATGGAATAAAATAACTATGATTAACATGTTTACAATAATTAAAAATGAATAATAGATACAGGATACATAATCTTAACATAAAATTATAATCTGCAAAAAAATTAAATACGTGGATATTCCTCAACTGAAAAAAGTGATGCTTGAATTAGGAAATCATTAATGGGGTGTAACAGCAGATTTAACATGGCCGAATCTGGGACTTGTAACTTGCACTAGAAGTTCAATAGCAAATAATAAAACTGAAGTATTAAAAGAAAAAAAGAGGGGAAAAGCAGAAAGGAGCATCTACCCTCGTGGGACACAGTTAAAATGTCTGATACAGGGAACCTCCACAGTTGACCACCTCCTTAAGTTGATCTAATTTTCATAGACCAGGCTCACACCTCATGAACAGCAGGCCTAGTTCCCTATGTGGACCCCCCTCCATAAGTTGACCAGTGTGTTTCAGTCCCTCGGGTGGTCAACTTACAAAGGTTCTACTTTCCTTACATAATTGGTGGTCTGGAAGGAGAGGAGAAAAAATGAGACAAAAGCACTATTTGAACACATAATGATAAAGAATTTTCTAAAACCAATGAAAGATATCAGCATACATATTCAAGATGTTCTACATTGATGTAAAGAAAGCTATATTAAGGTAATACTCATGAAAATCAAAGCTATAGAGAAAATCTTACAACCAGTTTAGGAATAAATACAAATTTCCTTCAAAAGTCCAATGCAGTGACTGGGCATGGTGGCTCACACCTGTGATCCTAGTGCCTTGGGAGCCCAAGGCGGGTGGATAGCTTGAGCTCAGGCATTCAAGACCAGCCTGAGCAAAACAAGGAGACCCCGATATCTACTAAAAATAGAAAAACTGAGGCAAGAGGATCACTTGAGCACAAGAGTTGGAGGCTATTGTGAGCCATGATGCCACGGCACTCTACCCAGGGCAACGGTTTGGGATTCTCTCTCTCTCAAAAAAAAGTCTAATGCAACTATTTTAAATGGAATTGATTTCTTTCCTTGGTTCTCAACTTGGTCATTGTTGCTATACAGAAATGCTACAGATTTGTGTATTTGGTATTGTAACCTGAGAATTTGCTGAATTTATCTATAAAATACAGGAGCCTTTTGAAAGAAATTTTAGAATTTTCAAGGTATAAGATCATATTATTGGCTAAAAGAAATAATTTGGCTTCCCTTCTCTAGTTGGGATGCCTTTTCTTTCTTTCTCTTGCCTGATTGCTCTGGCTCGGGCTTCCCACACTATAACATGTTGAATGGTAGTGGTGAAAGGGGGCATCCTTATCTTGTTCCAGTCTTCAAGGAGAGTACCTTTAATTTTTCCCCATTCAGTGTGATATTGGCTGTGGACTTTTCATATATGGCTTTCATATAAAGCTTTTTATATAAGGCTTTTATGAAGCCTTATAAAAACCCTTTGTTGAGGGTTTTATTGTGAAGGAGTGCTGGATTTTATCAAATGCTTTTCCCATATCTATTGAGATGGTCATATGGGTTTGTTTTTAATTCTCTTCATGTCATGAATCACATTTATTGACTTGCTTCTGTTGAACCATCCTTGCTTTCATACTTTTACTCAAGACAAATACTAAGCCATTCATAGCAGCACTTTTAATAATGGCCCAAAATGTTAAGTAACCAAATGTTCATCTACCGTAGATACACAGAGTCTGGAAAGTATCCGGCCAGTATGAAAAACAGAAAAATACATGGCAGGATACTTTCTGGACACACACACACACAATGGACTCCATTACTACATTAAAAAGTGAACAATCTATAACTACATAAAACAACATAAATGAATCTTACAAAAATAATGTTCACAAAAAAAGAATAGTGCTGTGGTCTGAAATGCATGTGTTGCAAACTTCATCCCCAATGCAGCAGGACTGGGAGGTGGGACCTAGTGACAGTGTTCAGGCCACAGAGGCTCGAACCTCATGAAGGGATTAACACTGCTGTCAGAGGGCTTGTGGACGTGGCCTCTCTTGCTCTTCTGCTCTCCTATCATGTGTGGACACAACGCCCTTCCTCTCCGAAGGAAGCAGCAGCAAGGTCCCCACTTAGAGCCAGAGATTGAGCCTGTCAGCATCTTGATCTTAGGCTTTCCCCACTCCAGAACTGTGAGAGAATGAACTTCTGTGCCTTATAAATTGCCCAGTCTTGGATGTTTTATTAAATACTGTGGTGCTGTCAAATGTGTCCACACAATTCTTTGGCACACACTTCAAAAGGTAGGATCGAATTCTTCTCCCTCTGAGGGTGAGCTGAACTCACAGAAAGAAGAGAAGTGAAGTGACACCTTCAGACTGTGGAGATGAGGTCATAAAAGGCTCTGTAGATTCCTCATTTTATTCTCTTGGATCATTCATGCTGAGCTAAGCCAGCTACCATGTTATGAGTAGCCTTTAGGAAGAAGGAAGACGTGTGTGTGGCAAGGAACTGAGGCCCCAGCCAATAGCTATGTGAGTTAAGTTTCTTGGAGTAGCTCCTCCAGCACGTCGAGCCTGCAGATGACTCCAGCCTGATGGACATCTTGACTGCAACCTCGTGAGGGACCACAAGCAGGAGCCACCCAACCAAGCTGCCTCTCAACCCCTAACTCTCCAAACCTATGAAATAATAAGTGTTGTATTAAGCCACTAGTTTAGTGGATAATTGGATACACAGGCAATAACTAATACCGCAAATACTGCGTGATCGTGTCTATATAAATTTCCAAAACAGGCAGAACTAATCTATGGTATTTGAAGTCAGGATAATGGTTACACTTGTGACTAGGCAGGGTGGGGTGCTCCAAAGGTGACCACAAGCTCTGAAGGTGACCACCATTGTGACTGCTGTTACAACCTCCTTTCCCGTACACACATGCTGCCCCCTTCCCCGGGATGACTTTGCAACTTTCTCTGACCACAGAAAGCAGCAGAAAGGACACTGCCAGGTCTGAGTCCAGCCTGCTGAAGGCCTGAAAGATCTCACTTTGTCACATATAAGAAGACAGCTGCCATGCTGTAAGGAAGCTTAGGCCAGAGCTCTGAATAGGGAGGCCCTAGTAGGAGACGGAGAGGCCATGGAGAGGAACTCTGATGTGCTGGAATCTGAGCAAAGACTTCCTGGACATGGTGTCAGCCAGGATCAGCCGCCAACTGAATGCAGCTGCTTGATTTACCCAGACAATGCCAGACAAAGCTGAACAACTCCACGGAGTTCCTGCCACACTCTGACCCGCAGTATCATGAAAATGAATAAACTCTGTTTTAGGCCATACTATTTTAACATGGTTTGTTATGCAGAAATAGATAACTAAAACAGGGTTTAGTGAAGTTTGCAAGGTTCTGTTAATCTTCCACTTCTTAATCTGAGCATGGTCATCATCGTCTGAAAGTATACAGATCTGTACACTGTGTGCACATAGGCACTTTTCTGTATACTTCAGGAAAGAGAAATTGCCCCCCAAAAAACTATTATCAATCAAATTATTTATCCATTCATTCACTCATCATTTATTGAGTATCCTTGTACACAGGTGTTCAAAGTTCTGTGAAGAAGTATTTGAGAACATAGAACAGTAGAAAGGGGACAGGAAGAAAGTGAAATTTACACTGCAGCCTGGAGGTCAAGCACGAGTTTGTTGGAAGAATGGAACATTCTCTGTGGGGCAAATGTCACATACAGAGGCCCTGAAGAAGAAAGAAGTCATTCTATTCAAGGTATCAGGAAAGGGCCACATGAAAAGACAGGGCAGAAAGATGACCACTAGAGTGACCAACCATCCCAGTTTGCTCAGGATTGTCCCAGTTTTAGCACTGAAGGTCCCATGTCCCAGGAAACCTCTCAGTTTCTGGTATTTGGTCTCCCTGGAGGCTGGAGGTGCAGGCAGAGCCAGATTGGATGGAGCGGAGCATGCCAAGTTCCCATGGGATGGATATTGCCTTTATCCTAAGAGCTGAGGATTTGGGCAGATGATGGGGGATTGGTATTATTTCTACCTTCAGAGAACTAATTTGGATGACTGCTTAGTCAATTGTATTAATTATACATGGACTCGACATACTCCCATTCACCTCTGAGCTAATTGGTGACAAAGTGCTAATATCACTGCCAGAACTCTCTGGGCACAACTGCAGCCTGTAACATCAGTGATAGGGGAAGCTGTTGTGATGGATCCAGGTGCCCACTCTGCCCCCTCAAACACTCATCTGCCCTCAGACCTTCACCCCTGGTCTCCCATTATCACTCCCAGCTGCTTCTCTGATTATAAGATGACCTTGTTTGGCACCAATGACAGCCTCAGGGGCCACTCCAACTGCTTCCCACTAATGGTAGCAAAATCCTCTTTGCAAACATCTGAGAAGTATGAATTTTCCAAAGACCACTTTTACTAAGAAACTCGAGCAGGGGCAGCACCTGTGGCTCAAAGGAGTAGGGCGCTGACCCCATATACTGGAGGTGGTGGGTTCAAACCCAGCCTTGGCCAAAAACTGCAAAAAAAAAAAAAAAAAAGAGAAACTCGAGCAAACCAACACAAGCCACTAAGTAGGAGAGCAACATGGCATGAATAAAAGCACAGTAGTTTGAGTCTTGGTTCCATAGTGTAGAACACATAGAACATGGGTAGCCTTGGAAATACCCTGGACTCAGCATTTTTATCACTAAAATGGAGAAAATAGTAATAATAGCTGCCCTGCCTCCATCACAGACATACTGCAGGGAAGGAAAAGAATGAATCACACGATGACATCTGTCCAACTGCAAATCACAAGACAACTTGTACTCTAACCGACATAAGAAGGGCACAAGCAGATGTCCTACACAGAGTTCTAGTATGGATTCTTCCACATTTTTATTGAGTGTTTACTAGGGACATTATGTGTGGTTTATGACAAAAGTCCCTGGCTTCATGGAGTTTACATTCTAGTGGGGAGACAGACAGTAACAAAGATGCCTTAATGCCAGGTAGTGGAAGATAAAAAGGCAAAGTAAAGATCTAGTGAACCATGGGACCAAGAAGGTGGCTGGCTGCAGATCCAGGAATGTCTCTGAGGAACACGTCAACTACAATTATATGAAGCAGGTACCACAATGAGTGAGAGTGTGGGTGATGGGAAGAATGGAGATCTGTATTAAAGGCAACAGAAACGGCAGGTGCAAAGGTCCTTGTGGTAGAAATAGAAGGAAAACAAACGTGGTTAGGGTATGTGAGTGGGACATGGGAGGTGAGTTCTCAGAGGCAGGCAAGGCCCTCTTCTATAGGTCCTCCTAAACCAAAGTGAAGAATTTGCAGTGAATCCTTTGTGTGTTGTGAGCTGCTGGGTGGGGGTGAGGAGAGCTGAACAGGGAATGCGCAAATGGACTGATGTATTTTGAGAAGAAATTTTGGCTGCTGTGCAATGGGACATGGGAAAGGGGAGAGCAGGAGTCCCAGAAGCAGCTAGAGCTTACTGCAGTCTCAGCAAAGGACCAGAGCGACGACAGGAGTGGGAATGTGATGCAGTCCGAAGGCAGATATGTCCTGCAGGGACAGCTGATGAGACACGCTGATGATCGAGTGAGGATTTTGAGGTAAAAGGAAAGTCAAGAAGAGCCACACCATTTACTGATATTGACATAAAACCATGCACACAAATCTCTCAGCACACACAGTGGCTGGCATATAAACACTCAATGTGCTCTGACTATTTTTATTATACTTATTATTTATTTTTACCACAACCAGGCTGGGTATTAATTATAGGTTCTTGGGCTAGCAGAGTGGCTGGAAGTCTCCAATCTCTCGCCATCAACCACAATTCCCAGCCCTGCCCTGGCCTATCCATACCACCAACCTCACTCTCCACCTTTTGGGAAAACCCACTTCCCCACTGCAGTGAGATATCTGTCTCGCTGTACCTCCAAGTAGCAGGAAGACAGGGTCTTTGGCCACCCCTGGAGGGCATGAGGCATTGTTATTTGTGGCGTCTGCTTCTGCTTTTCACTATCAAGACAGATTGCTTTGCCTCAGAATTCAAAGCAAAGCCCCTCATCCATCCCCACCCCTGGGGACCCTCCCTGCTCACAGCCAAGCCTGCCTCTGCTCCCACCTTTGAATGGCTCAGTATCTGAGGTGTGCCTGAGCCGGGTGTAGGGTCTCAGAGTTCTCTTTCTCTCCTCCACTTTAGAATTTCATGGAGATCATTTTAGAAGATCCTGGAGCATTTCTGGGATAATTTAAACCTGAATCTCCAGAAGATAGAACCCAGACATCAATGTTGTATTTTAAAGGCCTTCCCAATCTTAGTAAAGCATCACAAGAATGGAGAAGCAAGAATCCAATGTACTCAATTCCCATATGAAGGCAGTAGATGATCTAATACAAGGTGGGGGAGGGGTTAGGGAAATGAGGGAAGAAGGGAGAGAGGAGAAGAGGGCAGGGGATGGGGGTCACCATGTATGGCACACCTCTTGGGGGCAGGACACAATTATAAGAGAGACTTATTACCTAACAAATGCAATCAGTGTAATCTAATTCTTTGTACCCTCAATGAATTCCAAACAATTAAAAAAAGAGTGCAAGACTCAGAAAAATCAAAATAAACAAAACAAAAAAATAAAGTAAAGGCCTTCCCAGGTGACTCTAATTAATAACCAGCAACATTATTGTTTTTAAGATTCTGAGGGCCTTGCCATACCCTAAAGGAGAGGCAGATTTCCTGCCCTGGAAACAGTGTTTCATGAGGGCTTTAAGAAAACGTTCATTAAACTTGGCAATTGGCAACAGCAGTTTGAGTGATATGATAAAAGATTAAAAGATGAATTTTTTTGTAAATATTTTATGTAAATATTCAGCTATACTAAAGATGCTAAAAGAAGCATAAAAATAGAAAGATATGAAATTATCTCCAATGACACCCAGACTAGAATTCTAGCGAGAAACAGGTCAATCCTTCCTAGTGACTCTGTGAGTGAAGGGGGATGAAGGTGTTCCACCTGCCCTCATAGATACACAGATGCTTCTGTCAGAAGTTTCAGAAGTTTTATAGACCTCTGGAACTCCCAAAACCAATTCACAAGGGATAACGGATTTAAACCTAAGACACAATATTGTAAGAATTCCAGAAGAAAATTTTGGAGAAACTCTTCTAGATATTGGTCTAGGCAAAAAATTCATGAAGAAGACCCCAAAATTAATCAGAGAAACAACAAAAATAAATAAATGGGACCTGATCAAATTGAAAAGCTTCTGTACAACCAAGGATACAACCAATAGAGGAAATAGATAACCCACAGAACAGGAGAAAATATTTGCATGTTATACATCTGAAAAGGGGCTTACAACCAGCATCTACAGAGAACTCAAGCCAATCAGCAAGATCAAACATGCCATTAAAAGGTGGGCAAAAGACATGAACAGAAAATTTTTGAATGCAGATAGAATGATGGCCAACAAACAAATGAAAAAATGCTCAACATCTCTAATCAGAGAAATGTGAATCAAAACCACATTGAGATAGCACCTAACTCCAACAAGACTGCTCATATCTAAAAGTCCCAAAGCAATAGATGCTGGCGTGAATGTGGAGAAAAAGGAACACATACACTACTGGTGTGAGCACAAACTAGTAAAAACCTCTATGGAAAGTAGGATGGAGATTCCTCAAAGAACTAAAAGTGGAATTACCGCTTGCCAGCAATCCTACTACTGGGTATGTACCCAAAAGAAAAAAGAACATTTTACACATACAAAAAGGATACTTGCATTTAAATGTCTATAGCAGCACATTTCACAATCACAAAGACATGGAAACAACCCAAATGCTCGTCAATACATGAGTGGACTAGTAAAATAGGGTATTTTTATAACAAGTAATACTTCTCAGCCTTAAAACAATGGTGACCTAGTATCTTTTATAGCAACCTGGATGGAACTGGAGACCATTTTCCTAAGTGAAATGTTGCAAGAATGAAAAAACTACCACCGCATATATACAACACTACATTGGAACTAGTCCATCAAGTTGTATGTGCACATCTGGAAGCAAAACGCAGTGAATCCATGTAGGATTCACACATCACGAGTACAATGCACACTTTCTGTGTGAAGGGCAGGCATACTTAGAACTTTGACTTAAAATATACAGATGCAAATTATATAACCAAAACATGTGTACCCCTATAATCTTCTGAAATTCTAAGAATTATTAAGAAAGAAATCCAAATTACCAGGCCCATGTGGCTTTTAGGTCATTGTAGCCACACCCTTCTGATCCTGTAACACCAGCACCAAGCATGTGCCAGGCTCATTAAATGAGGGAACAAATTCTGCACCAGCCGTTCATCTGTGCCTTTGGCAAATGATCCCGAATCCCAGTTGTCAAGCCAGCCCTGCTGGAGTCTAGTTATTTTTTGAGGAAATACTAAGAAATGACCTGTTTTCTAGATGAGCACAATAGGTAAAGGAATATGGGCAATGAACTCACTCAGCTTTGAAATGCTCAGCAGCTTCTGTGCCTGGTGAGCCAACTCACATCTGGGAAACATTTACGCCCTTACTTCTCACTTAACGAAGTCGAGGACTTCTTTTTGTTGGGTGATGCAGTCAGATTTCTCTAGGGTTAAGGAAAGGGGTATGGAAAGCTGGTTTGGCACAATAACAAACTCTTTATAAAATTCTTTCTCATGCTTCTGACAGGCTGGTGCAGCCGTTAGGGATGACGTCATCCAGCCCCCCTTTAATCCCCAGACCTCAGCAGCAGAAACGTGCCGTGCACATGTGGCAGTGAAGCTGAGAGGGTGATGAGGTCCAAACAGACGGCTTCTCCCTGACGGCGATTGAGACAGAAGCCAGGATTCCTTCCATACTGCGTACAATTCTGCAGGGTGTATTTTTAAATGCTTTACAGAATTCTTTGTGGATGTCCAAACCCAGGTATGTATTTTTCTTCAGGTCATCTTTGAACCATAAGTGAATGATAGAGTACCAAAAAGTGCAGTCATCCTAAACGCTTTGTATCTTATATTGTAACAGTTCATCAAAGAACCGAGAATTCTCGCAATGCTACTGCAGCAGAAACCGCTACTGCTCCGGCCACCCCTCCATCTGCTGTGAGTAGAGAGGGTCCTGGTAGAGAGGGGATCCCCCTGAAATGCCCTCTTCCTCCTTCTCCTTTCCTCCCCAGAGGTAGAGACTGCCGACTACTGCTGTGTACCTTTTTGCTAAGCATTTACAAATATAATCTCTACACACAGAAATACGGCAATTTATTACCTAAACACTGTATCTATTTGCAACTTACCTTTCTTTTTTCCTCTTGAAAATATGCCTATAAGACCCTCCCAGGTCAATATCCAGTAGAACCTGCATAGTTGACCCCCACCCTACATTGACCACCTCTGTAAGTTGACCTAATTTTCATAGACAAGACAGGCACCACACACACTCAATGGAAGTTCCTTATTTGGACCACCTCCATATGTTGACCAGTTTGTTACAGTCCCTTGGGTGGTCAACTTACAGAGGTCCTACTGCATGTGGGATAAGTACTAAGAGTTACAATCGCATGGCCAAAGGTTGCACATATTTTAAGAGAAGATAATGCTAGATCGACTTACAGAAAGTCCCCAAGCACTGGAGTAATAGCACGGTAAAACAGCCGCAGCTAACACAGAATAGCGCGTTAACCTTCCTATGCCTCAGTTTCCTAACTTGTGAAAAGATGATTAATTATAATCATCTATCAGCTGCCTGCATCCCATGGTGGTTATGACAGCCGAATCAGACCCCATGTGTGGCTGCACTGTGAAATGTATGACACCAAGTACAAATGTTAGGGTATTACTCGACAGGGTACTTCAAAGGCGGCTGGCAGCTTCACAGATGGGCTGGGCAGGGCGGAGCAGCAACCACCCGCTCACAGTGCCGGCATTTGGAAGTGGCACCGCTGTGTTGCTGCTGGTTAAGGAGCCCCCGTCCTCCTCAATCACAGAGAGAACAGCACAGACGCAGCGAGGCATGCAAATTACAGGGCTTCCTTAATACATTCGGAGCAGGTACCCTTGGCATTAATTTAAAACCACTCATCGCACTTCTTATCAGGGTAAAGGACATTGGTGCATTTTAGTGTTATCTTGAAGTTAATTTGAAGCTTTAAATATTTAAGTGTTTGAAAACTTGTAGTCTGGAAGGATGAAACACTAAGAGAGCGGTAGATGGTATTTATTTATCTCCGGGTACGATACAGGAGGCTCCCCCTCTTCCCCAATAACACTGACTTTTAAGAAGTCTTTTTAAAAATTCATTTTCAGGCTATTGATTTCTTTGAGAGTGAAGACACTCTATTCAAGAGGCAAAGAAATAACCTTTAAATAGCTTCCTATGCTGTGAAATATTCGGGTTAGAGCAGATAGTGGCTGATCTATGCAAGTGTGTACGGATGTGTATTTATAAAATGAGCTCTTAGAACCCAGCCCTGTGGCCTCCCCAGCTGGTGTTAGCAGAGCCCACACACACACACACACACACACACACACACACATAGTGTTATCAAGCCAGTAAATCCGGCCAAGGAGTGACAACATCTTTGAAACGCTCTTCACTTCCCAGAGAGTGGGAATTCATTCATGCATTCATTCATTCTCAGAGGAGGTGCTGTCAGGGACAGTTGATAGCATGGTGTGGAGGGTGAGAGCTGCCCAGGCAGGCTCCATTCTCTTGCCCCTCTGTTAGTCACCAAATGTTTGGCTTTGGGCAAGGATCCCCTCCTCTTAAAGCAAAATAGAGATTTTTTTTTTTTTTTTGCAGTTTTTGGCCGGGGCTGGGTTTGAACCTGCCATCTCCGGCATATGGGGCCGGTGCCCTACCCTTTTGAGCCACAGGCACTGCCCCCATATAGGGATTTTTAAAAAGCACCTACTTCAGACATGTTTGAAGGCTAGTGACATAATACACAGAGCCCTGAGCACAGTTCCAGGTACAGGGAGTGTGTGACAAACACAGGTGCTGCTGTTAACACTCTGAGGAGTTAGGAGTGTGCAGGTGTCTCAAGGTCCCGTGGAGACACCATGCCGATAGAGAACAAATGTCCCCCTGCAGCTTGGGCTGGATAACACATAAAACGTGAGAAAGCCTCAGAGCACGCCGAGAAAGAGCTTCAGAATGTGGAGTCCAGATGTGACACATTGAGGCCTCATCATCAAGGATGTATGGTGTAGGAGGAAGGAAGGACACCCCAACAGACTCTCCAGGCCCCCCAGGAACCTCGAGTGTGGGGCAAGGGTTTGTAAAAGAAAATACATGTTTTTGAAACATGAACAGCCAACTGTTTAGAAAACATTTACAGATGCTGCCACACTCCATGGAAATACAGATATATACCAGAGAGGGTAGCACCGTGAATGTTCCACAGACGGGAGACTCAGTTTGGCTGGAAGTGGAGCCACTGAGCACCTTTAAGCACAGGACAGCAGTGACATAGTGACTGGGCTCTAGGCCTCTAGGGATGCTCCCTGCTGGGTGAGTATAACGGGTTTGGTTGAGTAGAGGCTGATCTGCTATTCCTCTGTCTACAGGGCCATGCCCAGCAGCCTCCCCACCTGCCTTGGTAACTTCCAATCTTGAACTGGAAGATGCTGATAGCTCTTATACAACTCTAAAACCAAATCAAAGGATTACTTAAATGCGAACAAGAACACAGAACTACAAATATTCAAGTCACAATACCGTTAAGACATATGATGTCATTTTCCTGAAACCAAGTCATCGATGACTGGGGTAGGGGGCAAGGCCCTTGGGCTTACAAGAAAAGATTCTAAAAGATCAATTAGACAGCTAGTAAATGGAAAAGATGAAAATGTACCTCTCTACTGGGAAACCCAACATTGATGACTTGGTTTCAGGAAAATGACATCATCTATCCTAACGGTATTGTGATTTGAATATTTGTAGTTCTGTGTTCTTGGTCGCATTTAAGTAATCCTTTGATTTGGTTTTAGAGTTGTATAAGAGCTATCAGCATAAGAATTATATACCTTGTTCTATGTTTATATAAAAGCAGTGCAATTAAAACAATTATATCATCAAACGCCTCCCCCCCCTTTTTTAGAGAGTCTCACTTTATCGCCCTCGGTAGAGTGCTTGGCATCACAGCTCACAGCAACCTCTAGCTCCTGGGCTTAGGCAATTCTCTTGCCTCAGCCTCCCGAGTAGCTGAGACTACAGGTGCCCGCCACAACACCCAGCTATTTTTTGGCTGCAGTTTGGCTGGGGCCAGGTTCAAACCCACCACCCTCTGTATATGGGGCCGGCGTCCTACCCACTGAACCACAGGCACTGCCCAAACTTCCCCTCGACCCAACACATCTGTCCTGCAGCCATTGCCCATTTCTCTGTTGTCCTTTGCAACAAAGTCCATGACCAGGGATAATCTGAATGGCAATCCCAATTTCCCACCTCCCATTTCTTTTCTTACATTCATTCCCATAGGGCTTTCCATCCAGGCTTTCCTCAAGGTCACCAGTGACCTTCCAGTTGCTAAAATCCATAGTCTAGTCTCAGTCCTCATCTTACCTGACCTGTGGGCAGCGTCTGACTCTGCTGGACCTTTCTGCTCCAGGGGATGCTCCCTCCAGGCCCCTCTCCTGGTTTCTCTTTATTTCCCAACTGCTAAACTTTGGAGCACTCAGCCCCCCTACCTCTTTCGTCCCCCTGCATTCCTTCTCAGGTGTGCACATGCATCATTTGTAACACCCACCCAGACATCTCGGAACCCCAGATATGTTCTCCAGCTGCCTGTTCACCCTCTCCACTTACATGTACGATGGGCATCTTGAACTCAAAACATCCAAAACTGAACTCCTGATTACCTCCCCTGAGACCCGTCCACCGACAATGTTCAGAACCCCATTAAATGGCAAAACCATCCTTCTCATTGCTGGGGCCATAAGCCTCGGGGTCATCCTGTCTCTTCCCTTTCTATCCCATCCTATGTCCAACCCATCAGATCTTCCTCTCAGATTCATCCATGATCTGATTACTGTCACCATCTCTGCTTCTGACACCTGGCCAAGCTGCCCACACCTGGGCCTGGGTTATTAGAATTGCCTCCTTCTGGCCACTGAGTTTTTCCTTGATCCTGTAGTCTCTTCTCAACACTTCAAAAATGTAAGTCAAATCAAGTCAATTTTTTTTTTGCCTCAAACCTTCCAAAGTCTGTCCATTTTACACAGAGGAAAAACCAAAGCTCTTCCATTGGCCCACAACTCTATGTGATGGCCCCAGGCTGCCTTCTTTTTTTTAACTCTAAAAACCACACAATATAAAATTTGTCATCCAAACCATTTGTAAAAGCACAGTTCAGTCCTGTTAAGTACATTCGTGTTGTTATGCAGCCAATCTCCAGAACATTCTCATCTTTCAAAACTGAAACTTTATACCCATAAACAACAATTCCCCTTCCTTGCTCCCCACATCCCTTGGCAACTACCATTCTACTACCAGTCTCCACGAATCTGACTCCTCCAGCTGCCTCCTGTAAGCGGGATCAGACAGCATTGTCCTTTTGTGACTGGCTTATCCACTTAACCCCAGGCTGCCTTTTGAAATCCACCTGCTTCTTCCCCCTTGTTGACTCCAACCATATGGTCCTTCTGGATGTCCCTGGACTACACCAAGTGTCCCACCCACCACGGTGGTGTGCTGGGGTGAGCTGGCACCTGCTCAGTCTGGCTTACAGAGATTTGGAGCACCTCCTTCCCAGGGCATAGAGTGACCTCATGTTGGTGGCAAGAAACCAGCCGTGGTGGGCGTGTTTCCACCACAGAAATTAGCAAATGTTGCAGAGAAAGGCTTTTTCCAAAGAGCTGGTCGTTAGTCATTTGCCAGCACACCACTGTTTTGCCTGCAACCATCTCCCTGATTTGTTCATGTATCTTTTCACTTCCTTTATGTCTCTGCTCAAATGTAGTCTCTCTAAGGGGTCCTCCCTGACCACACTATTAAAACAATAACCCCTCCACACTCCCCTTCCCCTATGCTAATCCTTCTCTACCTCACACACTAAATATTTCACACTTTGTCTATTTTTTTTTCGCTTCTATGATGTCAGACAAAGACTTCATTTTGTTCACTTCTTTATCTCCAGCCCCAAGAACAGTGCCAGGCATGCTGAAGGAGCTCAGTAAGCACTGAGTGAATAAATGCATTTTTATGAATTAGTTGAGGTATATATTGACTTTTTCAGTAATTATTGGCTACATTGAAAAGTTATACATATAAGAAAGGGTAAAGTATGATAGATGGATCTGTATATACTGATACGAAAAGGTATCTGAGATTAAAGAACAAGCTCCCAATGTCAAGAATATACACTGTGTGTGTGCAGACATACATATGCATTTAGAAAAACGTATGAGGGAATACAGAAGACTATTGCATTTTAATTTTACATACATCTAGAAGATGATTTTTAGAACAATGTGCTTGCATCACTTTCGTTTTCATGCATTTCAATGTGTAAAAGCAAGAAAAGAAGACTCACCGATCTGAGCTCCACAGGAGAGCTCAGGCATGTGTTGTCTGGACATCTTTAGTGTCTAAAATCTTCTTGGTAAGTAGTGGGTGCTTGAAGATGCCCTGGAATGGATGAGTTCAAGTGAGAGTCAATACGTCCTGAACTCAGAAGGAAGGGAGGGGCAGATCCGTGTGGGACACAAATTAAAGGGGGATCCGGCAACCCCCAAGTCAGTGAGGTACACATGGGGCTTGAATAGCAAGGCAGAGGAGGTGGCCAGAATGTGGTCACTTATTAGCAGACAATGGAGCCTGCCTAAGTGCCGACTGTGTGCCAGGCACCACATGGTCCCTGGGGATGAGGGATGGCGACATCATGTTGCAGCCAGGCCGATTGGCTGCAGTGTCGTGACCTGATGCATAAAGCTAAAGAGCGGGTGTGTGCTTGGAAGGAAAAACAGTCACTTCCCTTGAGCAGTGTCGTGTCTGCAGAGCATAGATGGGAGCCGCACACCTGGCAGGCAGCCGCGCTCAGCTCAGGCAGGCAGCCGGTGTGTGGGGCCACAGGCCTTGTCCTCGCCATCAGATTCCTCCTTCCCAGGACTCACTGATCAGCACTGACAAAGCAACCACCTTATCAAATCCAATTTAGGATTCAAAACCATCAACTTGGAAAGGCCTGTCTTACCAGCTGAGTAAGTTTATAGTATAAGAAATGGACAGAATTAGAGACAGTGGTGTTTTTCTTCTGGGGAAAATCAAACTGTTTTTTCTTGTCCTGAGTCCCTGATGGTACCCTATTACACACACCATTATCCACACATTCCATTTAGGAGACATTTATCTTCTATTTTAAGAAATCATGATAACTCATTATGGAAAAAAATACTGAGCATACCTCATTATGTGTTTTCCCTCAATTAGGTAGAGACCTCAGTGAATTAATAGTAAAAAAGATATAGATGTTTCTTCTGACCTGGATTTTCATTTCAATATTAGATAGTAGCTATCAAGATAAAAATCAATGGTACATAGTAAAAAAAAAAAAAAAGTGTGCATTACTGCATTTTAAAGTTTTCCCAAGCCAATTGTTTAAAGCTATAATAAATTGATAAAAAATAATGAACTTCCTTTTTGTTGTTTTTAATGATTTTCTTTCTAGAAATGTCATGGATATGACAGAAAAAGCCTTAAGATTGGTGTAACAAGCTTGATTCTGCAACTAATTAGCTGAGTGACTTAAACCAACCCCTCTGACCTCTCTACCACTCATGTCTTCATCTGTAAAGAAAATGGTTAGAATAATAATCACCTCACAGGCAGTCATGAAGGTTAATAATGTACTTTATGAAATCGTTATGACAAATCTCAGCAACAGCAATTATGACTTGTTTTCATTTGTTAAATAAAAGAGTTTTTGTTGTATACATATGTTATTAAAAATAATTGAGTCTTCAGTTTGTTATAACTACTAATTATGAACATTTTCCTGCAACTGTTGCTAAATTATCTGATTTTAAAAAAAGCCAATGCACAAATCATACTTATTTTACCAAGTATCCACAGCCAACCATTATCGCCTCTGCTCCTGGTATTTGGCAATCCCTCCAGCCATCATGGGAACACTCTTTATGGGACCCTGCAATTACCACTTTCACAGTCAAATCTCAGGTATTTGATATTCTTGGGCAAAGAACACATAAATAAAACCAAAAGGTCCAAACCTTCCAACAACCCTTGGAAGTCTTCCAAGGGTTATTTGGTGGGTAATGGAATGTGTAAAATCTGGCGTAAGTGCTTGCATTCTACAAAAAGGGGGTTCTCTCACACCCTGAGAAAGGACATCCATTCATACAACTTTGTTCTAAAGCAGAGCAGCCGGGTGTCGACAAAAGAGTGGAGTGAAGACACTTTAGGAGGATTCATGTCACCGGCATTTGGGAGACATGGGATGATGGCACAAGGTGATGAGTCTTTGGTCCTTGGGGCAACATGACCCCCATTCACTTTTTAAGAGGAATAACTATGCCCCACACGGGACCTGCCTCTTCATTCCACTACACCTCTCTCACTTTCTGTTCTTGTATCTCCCTTTTTTAACTCCCTCCAAAATTTTTACCCTACAAAATCCCAGTGGTCCCAGGGAAAACCAGAAGTTGTTAGGAGGGATTTTGGGGGGTGGGGTACAGGGAACTAATGTTGCCCAATTTCAGCTATTCCCATCATCCTGACATTGTTTTTATCATGTCAGTTAGTGTCAGATTTTATCTATTTCCCACTCACACCTCCATTTGTACTTGAGTTTGTCTTCTGAAAAGTCACCTTGCATTTGTGTATCATGGTGTCTAAGTGATCTACACTTCAGCAAAATATTCATCTTTAAAAGTGACCCTCTTGTCCTTGGCCTTTATACTAAATGAAAGTGAGGGTTTAAATGCAATGCATTCTTTAATGAGAAAAACAAAACTGGATCTGAAGTAGATTAAATAATTTGTTTAATGTCACTGGAAATGAAGCCAAAACATGAGGCGCCCAATAGAAGTAAATGCATGTGTGCAGCTATGTGAATGGCTTAAGGGTCCAAACAATTATCATTCAGTGACACGTTGGACTTTGCTGCTCTGTTGACCAGACTAGAAGCCCCTGAGTGCCTTTTACCTGCTGTTACTTCTCATATTGTTCTCACAACACAGAGGATCACAGGATGGGGACATCAGGGAATAGCCGCAGATTCCTGACTGTAAGTGACTAAGAACCCTCTGGAGAATTCACTCTAAATACAAATTCCCTGGAGGTTCCTCTGGAAAGCTGCCTTTCTGGGCAGAGGCAAGGTGCACCAAAATCCAAATATTAAACAAATCCTGCGCATGACCCCGATGCAGGTGGCCCAGAGCAACCATAGGAAAATACTGAGTAATCAAGGGTGGTTTCCATCTGGGGCTAGTCTCTACCCACCCTCCTGCCTTTGATGTGATCAGTGCCTTAGAGATATTCCACACTTGGGATCAATTTATGAAGAAGACGAACCCACCAAGAAAGGGAAGCCAATGGTGTCAGCCCTTCCCAGGTCTTGAGCATGACCATCGTCTTCCTTGCCTCACACTTCATTACACAGGACTTGCCGTATCAGACCGACATCATACTTAAACATTTATTTCACCCACACACAAATTCCCTGTCAGTGCTTCAGAACAGAAGAAGTGAACTAATTTTAGTAAAACGAAATAACTTCACTCAAGAAGACTTGGGTGTTGGGGAAGGTCTGAGGAAGGACCATAGTCAGCAGCTCAAAAACCTCAGCCCAGCTGAAACAGAACTTCGGGAAGAACTACAATGGCTGGGCACAGTGGCTCATACCTGTGCATTTTGCAAGGCTGAGCCAGGAAGATCACTTGATCCCCAAAGTCTGAGACCAGCCTGGATACACATAACAAGTCCTCAGTATTACAAAAAAGTTGAAAATAAGTCTAGCATGGTATAGTCCCAGCTACTTGGGGAAAGTGAGGCAAGAAGATCACTTGAGATTATATGAGCTATGATTGCACCACTGCACTCCAGCCTGGGTAAGAGAGTGAGATTCTGTCTCTGAAAGAAAAAAAAAAAAAGAAGACAAAGACAAAGAAAGAACCACACTTACAACTTTGGAGGGTTGTGGCTCTGAAGTGGGAAATTCTCTGGCTTAGGGGCTAGAAAATTTCCCAAGTTGATATGATCAGCCATCTACTTAAATGTTAAACTGGTGGCACAATTATCATCTAAAATATGCTGAACCCTTTGGCTGTATTTTGTTTACCATTTGTTAGTATTTCTTCAGCTCCAGCTGTGCCAGGGAACCGCTCACAAATGCCAGCCCCTGATGGATTGCATTCCCACTGGGCACCCAGTGGGAACTTGCACTCAGATCCCTGCCTGTCACTGACTCACTGTTGGGATGCCCAAGGCTGTAGCTCCCATCACCAGCCTTTTCTTTCCACAGTGGTTCCTGCACTGGGCACTTGCTAAGATGAAAAGCATTGCACATCCATGTGAGATGGTTGGTCATAACACAGCTATTAAAGAAAAGGCACGCAGTTTTGAAAAACCCAAAGTTGCCTCTTATCTGAAATTTTCCTGGAGTTCTTGACAAAAGATCTGAAAGGAGGAGAAATTGATGCCCTGGCTCCTAACTTGTTAACTTCTCAAGACAGAGACTCACAGACACCCCATGGCTTCCCTGAAGCTGTGCTTTCATGCACACGCTTTTACTCACAAGAAGGAATCCCTACAGTTCTTTTTGAATACTAGGACCACCTTGATCTAAGAATCCATGAGTTCTTGTTCCTCTTATGAGAATGACAATCATTCTTTAAACAACATGCCAAGAGATCAAAGATCTGTATAGTACTTTCCCAGAACCAGAGTGTCGACTCCTGAGGGCATGACATACACTTTTCATAATTCCTACTGACAGCACTCTGCCTGTGTGACTTTGTCCTCACCACCCTGGTGGATTTGCTATAGGGAAAGCTCCTGGAAACAGAACGGAGGGGCATATGCCATCTGCTCAGTGGAGACAACCCCCATTAAGAGTATCAGGCTGAAATGCACTTGCCTGCAAGTTGAGCCTCTCAAAGTAGGATTTCACTAAATCAGTGTTAATTCCATTTACATAATCCACTACTTGGGGCTTTCTAAAGAGCATGTGATTTAGCAAGAAGCTGCTTTGGGTTATTGAATGGAACCCCAGTAACAGAGAACAATTGATGTCAACATCAACTTGGCACCTAACAGCCTGTTCCTGCTAATGGATTTGCCCTGTGCCCTCTCTTAACTAGCAGGGGAGAAGGATTGCAGGTCACACACTTAAACATCTGCAAGGAGCAAAAATTACAGAAGTGAGGGAAGCTGGACTGCTTGGGATGGGAGCACACTTGGTAGGGCAGGTCCCAGCCAGAAGGGTCAGCAGCTGCTGGACTTCCTTCACTGCTACTGTGCAAGATGACAGCCCTGACGGGGAGGTATGATGGTGGACTGCAACCAGCTTTCCACAGAGGCTCCTGTCCAGAAGGAGAGTTAAAAGACAGAAGTTTAGCAAGTAAGTCAATGGTTTGGAGCAGAGCCAAGAGAGAAGATTGAAGAATGCTCATCAACCTTGCTGAGGTGAGCTATGACCCCAAAGATACAAACAAAAGGTACTTAATCCATCACCAAGAGTCCCCTCCCCCATGAGAAGGGCTTGCAGTAAACTTCATACAAACAAGCAGAGTTCAAACATCCTCCCATTCCATCCCATGGGAGAGACTAAAAACTGGACCTCCTACCTGTACTAGGGTGCCACGGCACTCTCCTGCCAGGCATAAAACTGTATATATTCTCTACCTGCATCTCTGAACTCCCAGCACTCCTCTCCACTCTCACCCTGAGGTCTGGAAGTCTGTCCCCCATGCAGTCCAGATTCTTGGACATTTTCTCAAGAGATGTGGATAGGCAAAAGGCCCTTGCTCAGTTGTGCTGATTCTGTGGCACAGGAGTGAGGAGAGGATGGTCAGCTGAGAGGGAATCATACAGGAGCAGCAGTCATTCCCCTAGGCACAGAAAGGCAGCAGTGGTGGGAACAAGAAGGCTCATGCCCCTGGGGCTATCCCAGACAGACACACCCTGTCTCTCTGGGCAACTAGAGGAAGCCAGGCACCTTCTCCAGTGGCAGCCACTGGCAGATGGATCTGGGACGTGAGTAAAAGGAATACACACACGCAGAGAAGGCACACTCCCAGGGCAGGTCTGACCCAGAGGACTGCTTTACTCTCAGCAGCGCAGGGCTAAGCCAGAGGACTGCTTTACTGAGACTTAGATGCACCTGGCCCTCAGGGGATCATAGCTGAAACAAAGGTGGGCAGGCAGAGGCTGGAACTGACAGCTCAGGGTGAGCTCTAATTGCTTACCACTGCCCAGAACTGAGTCTTGGTTTCTGTCACCTCAAGCAACATCCAATAGTGGGACAGAAATAAATGCTGTGAAGTTGTACTGTTCTCCCAGCAACATCAATCAGGGGTGGGGTTGGAACTGAGTAAACCACCCCAGCCTCCATTAAGTACCTGAGGGTGTCAGGTCTCACCTCCCCCTGCTGGATAGTGGCTGAGAACAGAGACCTGGCTGAGGAGACATAAATCTTCCTCTGACTGAGGGAGGCTTAAACCCCTGGAGCATCTGCTCATTGGGGGGAACTGGGTCACAGGCCTTTGAAGTTACCAGTGACTGGGTAAGACAGAGGTGCAAGGTGGGGAAGGAGGCATCAACCTTCCCAGACTAATTTATTTGCTTAGTTGGTCCTTTTGATCTCACAGAGCACTGGAGCCAGTCATACCTGAGCTGCCAGCAGACCCCTGTCATCTAGTTGTCAGAGACCTTTTGAACTCCCCCACCTGAGACCAGTGCTGACTGGGTCAATTGATTTGGACCTCTTGAACTTGGCCAATCAACCAAGGACTATCCAAAGTGGTACACTGGGTGTGTGGTTGTGGGAAGGTTGATTTTCCTTTTCCAATTGCTGCCTATGGGGAGTGGGGTGACTCAATTGCTGGTATTTCTCCACAGCTGAGATTTCAACCCAGAGTAACTGATTTACTAGGGTAGAACAGAGATCAGGTGAAAACAAGACAGATTGACTTAGCCTGACGAAACCAAGGAGGCCCCCAGTTTCTCAGGCTGTAGCACTGTATGGGTCCTTGGCAAAGCTCTAGGAGAAAAGGTACAGACACCAGTCCCAGCCTTTGGGCACAGGGCTAGTTAATCACTACTCCTGGAGCCCCCAACCCAACTACTCCTTATCTGCTCATCTAGCTAAAAGGTGTAAATTAAGCATGGCGTGGAATCATCAGGAAAGCTCCAGTAACATGAATAACAAGAGTATATCAACCCACCCCTCCCCAAGGAAGGATATGGCAGATGCAACTGAAGATGCCATCCGTAAACAGAGGGCTGAGATGTCAGAAATCGAGTTCAGAGTCTGAATAGCAAATAAAATCAACAGAATGGAGGAAAGGAGGGAATCAGAATTTCAAGGAATTATTCAAAAGATGTCTCAAGAATGCAATGATTTCAAAGATAAAATGACCAAAGATTTAGACACATTGAGGCAAGAGTTTGCAACCCCCAAAATCTGAAAAATATGATAGAATCCCTCACTAACAGAATGGAGCAGGCAGAAGAAAAGATCTCTGACATTGAAGACAAAGCTTCTGAATGTACCCAAGCGCTCAAAGAGGGAGAGAAAGGGCAAGCAAAAACAGATCATTCTCTCAGAGAGCTCTTGGATAATTCGAAGAAAACTAATATTTGCCTTATAGGAATCTCTGAAGGTGACGAAGTTGCTTCACAAAACACAAAGGCTCTTCTTCATGAAATTATGAAAGAGAACTTTCAAGACATACCAAGAGATTCTGAAATTCAGATTGCAGACAGTTTCAGAATCCCAGCACGACTCAACCCGAATAAGACATCCCCCAGGCACATCATAATTAACTTCACTAAAGTTAATATGAAAAAGAAAATTCTAAAAGCAGCCAAATGTAAGAAAACCATAACCTACAAAGGGAAGAATATTAGAATGACCACAGATCTCTCTGCTGAAATCTTCCAGGCTAGAAGAGGGTGGTCATTGACTTTTAATCTCCTAAAACAAAACAACTTTCAATCCAGGATCCTGTATCCAGCTAAACTGGGTTTCATCTATGATGGAGAAATTAAATACTTTAACAACATTCACATGTTGAAGAAATTTGCCATAACTAAACCAGCTCTCCAGGATATTCTCAGACCTATCCTCCATAACAACCAGTGTAATCCTCCAACACAAAAATAAACTCACTCAGAAACTTTTGATCAAAGTCCAATTTCCATAGTGGCACAAGGATTAAAAATGACCACTGGACTTTCAAAAAACTCAATACCCAAAATTTTACAAGGTTTATCAATATTCTCAATTAATGTGAATGGCTTAAATTGTCCCCTAAAGAGGCACAAGTTGGCTAACTGGATACAAAAACTCAGGCCAGATATCTGCTCCATACAAGAATTTCATCTCACCTTAAAAGATAAATATAGACTCAGGGTGAAGGGATGGTCATCTATATTCCAGGCAAATGGAAAGCAGGGGGAGGGGGGAAAAGGTGATGCAATTTTATTCGCAGATACAATAGGCTTTAAACCAACAAAAGTAAGCAAGGATAAGGATGGTCACTTTATATTTGTTAAGGTTAGTACTCAATATGATGAGATTTCAATTATTAATATTTATGCACCCACCCAGAATGTACCTCAATTTATAAGAGACACTCTAACAGGTATGAGCAACTTGATTACTCCCAGCTCCATCATAGTCAGAGATTTCAACACTCCTTTGGTAGTGTTGGATAGATCCTCCAATAAGAAGTTGAGCAAAGAAATTTTAGATTTAAACTTAACCATCCAACATTTGGATTTAACAGATATCTACAGAACATTTCATCCTAACAAAATTGAATACACATTTTTCTTATCAGCTCACGAAACATACTCCAAAATCAATCACATCTTAGGTCACAAGCCTAACCTCAGCAAATTTGAAAGAATAGAAATTATTCCTTGTATCTTCTCAGACGATCATGGAATAAAAGTTGAACTTAGTAACAACAGGAATCTGCAGACTCATACAAAAACATGGAAGATAAATAACTTTATGCTGAATGATAGGTGGGTCAGAGATGAAATTAAGAATGAAATTACCAAATTTTGGGAACAAAACAACGAGGACACAAATTATTAGAACCTCTGGGATACCACTAAGGCAGTCCTAAGAGGGAAATTTATAGCACTTCAAGCCTTCCTCAAGAGAATAGAAAGAGAAGAAGTTAACAAATTAATGGGACATCTCAAGCAACTGAAAAAGGAAGAACACTCCAATCTCAAACCCAGCAGGAGAAAAAAAAAAAAATTAGAGAAGAATTAAATGAAATTGAAAACAGAAGGATTATACAACAGATCAATAAATCAAAAAGTTGGTTTTTTGAAAAGGTCAATAAAATAGATAAACCTTTGGCCAACCTAACCAGGAAAAAAAAAGAGTAAAATCTCTAATTTCATCAATCAGAAATGGTAAAGACAAATAACAACAGACCCCTTAGAAATTCAAACAATCCTTAATGAATATTACAAGAAACTTTATTCTCAGAAAAATGAAAATCTGAAGGAAATTGACCAATACTTGGAAGCAAGCCACCTTCTAAGACTTAGCCAGAAGGAAGTGGAAATGTTGAACAGGCCTATATAAAGTTCTGAAATAGCATCAACTATACAAAATCTCCCTAAAAAGAAAAGCCTGGGACCAGATGGCTTCACACCAGAATTCTACCAAACCTTTAAAGAGGAACTTGTACCTATATCACTTAACCTTTTCCTAAATATAGAAAAAGAAGGAATACTACCCAACACATTCTATGAAGCAAACATCGCCTTCATCCCCAGACCAGGAAAAGACCCAACAAGAAAAGAAAATTATAGACCAATATCACTAATGAATATTGATGTGAAAATATCCAACAAGATCCTAACCAACAAATTCCAGCAACACAGCAAACAAATTATACACCACAACCAAGTAGGTTTTATACCAGGGTCCCAAGGCTGGTTTAACATACGTAAATCCATAAATATAATTCATCACATAAAAAAATTAAAAAACAAAGACCATATGATTCTCTCAATTGATGCAGAGAAAGCTTTTGATAATAT
Source organism: Galagoides demidoff (assembly GCA_963574575.1). Lineage (NCBI taxonomy): Eukaryota > Metazoa > Chordata > Mammalia > Primates > Galagidae > Galagoides > Galagoides demidoff. The sequence continues at coordinate 2,253 of CAUYQV010019513.1, read as the reverse complement.
CTAGCATCCCTTCATGAGGGGAACACTTGAGAAAACTGGTGTAGTAGGACATTTCTTAAACTGATAGAGGCCAACTACAGCAAACCCAAAGCCAATATCATATTGAATGGAGTTAAATTGAAATCATTTCCACTCAGATCAGGAACCAGGCAAGGTTGCCCATTGTCTCCACTGCTCTTTAACATTGTAATGGAAGTTTTAGCCATTGCAATTAGGGAAGAAAAGGCAATCAAGGGTATCCATATAGGGTCAGAAGAGATCAAACTTTCACTCTTCGCAGATGATATGATTGTATATCTGGAAAACACCAGGGATTCTACTGTAAAACTCTTAGAAGTGATGAAGGAATACAGCAGCATCTCAGGCTACAAAATCAACACTCATAAATCGGTACCCTTCATATATAACAACAATAGTCAAGCTGAAAAAATAGTCAAGCACTCTATTCCGTTCACAGTAGTGCCAAAGAAGATGAAATATTTGGGAGTTTACCTAACAAACGATATGAAAGATCTCTATAAAAAGAACTATGAAACTCTAAGAAAAGGAATAGCTGAAAATGTTAACAAATGGAAAAAACATACCATGCTCATGGCTGGGAAGAATTAACATTGTTAAAATGTCCATACTACCCAAAGCAATATATAATTTTAATGCAATCCCTATTAAAACCCCAGTGTCATACTTTAAAGATCTCAAAAAAGTAATAGTTCATTTTTTATGAAATCAGAAAAAACCTCAAATAGCCAAGACCTTACTCAAAAATAAAAACAAAGCAAGAGGAATCACCCTACCAGACCTAAGACTATACTATAAATCGATAGTGATCAAAACAGCATGGTACTGACACAAAAACAGAGAGGTAGATGCATGGAACAGAATAGAGAACCAAGAGATGAACCCAGCTACTTACCATTATATGATTTTTGACAAGCCAATTAAAAACATTGAGTGGGGAAAAGATTCCCTTTTTAACAAATGGTGCTAGGTGAACTGGCTGGCGACCTCTAGAAGACTGAAACTAGACCCACACCTTTCACCATTAACTAAGATAGACTCTCACTGGATTAAAGATTTAAACTTAAGACATGAAACTATAAAAATACTAGAATAAAGTGTAGAGAAAACACTTGAGGAAATCAGCTTGGGCGAATATTTTATGAGGAGGACCCCTCAGGCAATTGAAGTAACATCAAAAATACACTGCTGGGACTTGATCAAACTAAAAAGTTTCTGCACAGCCAAGAACACAGTAAGTAAAGCAAGCAGACAGCCCTCAGAATGGGAGAAGATATTTGCAGGTTATGTCTCTGACAAAGGTTTAATAACCAGAATCCACAGAGAACTCAAGCGTATTAGCAAGAAAAGAACAAGTGATCCCATCTCAGGATGGGCAAGGGACTTGAAGAGTAAATTCTCTGAAGAAGACAGGTGAACGGCCTACAGACATATGAAAAAATACTTATCATCCTTAATCATCAGAGAAATGCAAATCAAACTACTTTGAGATATCACCTAACTCCAGTAAGATTAGCCCATATCAAAAAATCCCCAAACCAGAGATGCTGGCGTGGATGTGGAGAAAGGGGAACACTTCTACACTGCTGGTGGGAAGGCAAACTAATATGTCCCTTTTGGAAAGATGTTTGGAGAACACATAGAGAACTAAAAATAGACCTGCCATTTGATCCTATAATCCCTTTATTAGATATATATCCAGAAGACCAAAAATCACATTACAACAAAGATATTTGTACCAGAATGTTTACTGCAGCCCAATTCATAATTGCTAAATCATGGAAGAAGCCCAAGTGCCCATCAATGCACGAATGGATCAATAAATTGTGGTATATGTATGCCATGGAATATTATGCAGCCTTAAAGAAAGATGGAGACTTTACCTCCTTCATCTTTACATGGATGGAGCTGGAACATATTCTTCTTAGCAAAGTATCTCAAGAATGGAAGAAAAAGTATCCAGTGTATTCAGCTCTACTATGAAACTAGTTTATAGCTTTCATTTGAAAGCTATAGCCCAATTATAGCCCAAGAATATAATTTTAATGCAAAATTATATTGGAGCGGGAGGAGCGGGGACGGGGGAGGATGGGTGGTGGGAGGGTGATTGGTGGGACCACACCTATGGTCCATCTTACAAGGGTACATGTGAATCTTTCTAAATGCAGAATATAAATGTCTTAACACAATAACTAAGAAAATGCCCTGAAGGCTAAGTTAACGAGTTTGGTGAAA
>CAUYQV010019509.1:0-31414 GCA_963574575.1 Galagoides demidoff | reverse complement strand
AACTATAACTGAGAAAATGACATGAAGGCTGTGTTGATCAGTTTGATGGAAGTATTTCGGATTGCATGTGAAAACCCCACACTGTACCCCAGAAGTGCATTAATGTACATAGTTACCATTCAATAAAAAAAAAAAAAGAATTTGGGTACTAATTCTAAAAATTGAGTTCTCTCCCATTGTTATATGTTAGTTATATGGTTGCTACAGAACTGTCATGGTGATTTTAAGGGTGTAGAAATTTTTAAACCACAGATAAATGATATTATAATTAGCAAAGATTAGGTAAGGTAACCTTTAGATAGCTGACAAGCTGGTTTAAGCTGGTCCTTGTCTGTAGTTATTAACCCTCTTTAGTTAAACATTAACACCTGCATCCACTCTGCACACCCCGACACTGGTCTCAGCCCTGTCTCCTAATTTGCTCAATGGTTCTCCAGTGATTTTTGGCACTGTTGCTTTACATACAATTTTTTCCTATATGTATTTTTTTATATACACCTGGATTCTTTTCTAGGTCTCCTCACACTTCCAGTCATTTCCTTATTAATTTATTTTGCATTAATCTACACAAAAACTTATTTCATTTTTCTTGACATTCAACTAAATAGGATATTTAAGTGATTTGAAAATTTCTGCCCTTAGATATTTCTTTTTCTGTTTCATGTGCTGGCTTGTCTCCAGATAAACTGCCATGTGCAAATTGGGTCATCTTTTTTGTTCATTTCCATTATCTTCTCTCAATTGCATTAATAGCTGTCTTTTTCCTGTTATACCTACCATGATTATCTCAAGATTGTCTTTTATATTAGAAATCCATTTTTCCAATCATATCTATACTGTTCCTTGCTATTTGTAATTTATTTCTTAGTTTTGTATTTATGTCTTTTGCATTCTCAGTTGAAATCCTTAGCTCTCCAATCTTCCTTTTCATATGATTGTATTCACATAATTTTATCATTTCTGTCATTGAAATTATATTTTATTTAATTATATTCTAAGTTACACTTTTCTGTTATAAATTTTTGTTTTATTCTTCTCAGGATTTTGTCGTATCAGCTTTGTTCTTCATTCTGCTTCTGGGAGAAGGTGAAGGAGAAGTGTTGGAAATTCCTAGGCTTTCCAGAATAATACTAGACCAATTTGTTTCTTTCTTTGGTTTTAAGTATCCTATAAGGTATAGGATATGTGCTATGTTACCCAGGATGAACTCAAACTCCTGGACTCAAGAAATCCTTCTGTCTCACCCTCCCAAGTACCTTGGACTACAGGCATGTGCCACTGTGTATGGATTTTGCCTTCTTATTACTGTTTACATCACTAGAAAATCAGAAGAATTTGGCAATTCAGGTTTACTCTACTATATTACTTGCCAATTATTCTTTACGAGGCTGCCACCTTTGACCAAACTCTTCACATATGTCATTTGCATTCTCAGTTGAATGAACAGAAAAGAGTTCAGGTAACTCTTGAGATGGTAGAAATTATTCATGATTTTCAATTATAGCTGTTGATTCCTTTCTATATTTTGACTGACTTTTTTCAATACCTATTTACTAATAAAATTTCACTGGTTTCTTTTTTTTCAAAGTTGGCTCTTATTTGTAGAATACCCATAAATCTCTTTACAACTTATTTCTTTTAGATTGTCCAACTGAAATAAAAATCTAGAGTAGTTATCATGAGTATTATGAATGAGATCTTATTCCATAATGCCTTAGGATTCTTTCTATGCCATAAAAAGTTAAGCCTTCCCTATGAAAGATGCATATGGAAGCTAGATTCCAGGAGGACCTCATATGGTCTGGTAAACCTGAAAAGTTCAGAACATACGCAAGAGCTTTCATAGTGTCTATAAGGTCTTAGCAGGGATGGATTCAGATTTTGTGAGGCCTGAATATTACTAAGTGTGGGGCCCCTTAATAAAAATGAAGATGACATTATAAATTTTTAATAGATACAAAGGCCTTGGTAATAGCCAATGTATCTAGAAGCCCTAAAGCCTACACTTGATTGACTTTGTACATCTTTCCCTGGGTCTTGCAGAAAGGTTCTCCAAGCAAACTCAGCCTCAAGGTGGTCCACAGACATTAGCTGTCAAGAGTGTCAATGGTTGAGCATCTGTGAAGCAGTGCACGTGTGGGCTCTGACTTAGTTAGATGGGACTGCTCTCATATCCTTATGTCTCTGTGCCCAATAACCCGCAGCTTTCTGAAGACTCAGTATTAACTTACTTGGCCACTTTCTTGGTTTTCTAATTAAACTCTTATTTACCTCTGAGGTTGGTGCTCTACTGTGATTCAAGTGACTTGTCTAGGATCTAGGTTTTGTACTTGGCTTTTGTCTTTCCACTTCTTCCATGGCTTGGTTTTATATGGGAAACACTAGCTTGAACCACATGCTGGCATTGATGATGTCACTTTCTAGAAATTCTTCCTATAATCTTCTGCTTTAACACATCATATCTTAATTCTCTGGTTAGTGCTGGCTCACTGAAGTAAGAGTCCTACTTCACCTAAACTGCATTGCATAGTGTGATAAAGGTTTTGGCTTTAAATCAAGCCCTACTGTTAAAACCATATTCTGAGGTAGGACCCAACCTAATTCATACTTCTCAACCTTCTCTGCTATACCAGTAAGGTTGTACTTGTCTTGAGGTAAAGCCCATATACTTTATTATCATAAGACCCATATTCATATCACAACCATCAATAAACTTTTATATAAATAGTATAGCAGTTTAACATATCTTATGCTGGGAGTTCTAAACATACTAAGACTATTGGGTATGTTCATAATCAAGAGCACCTAATTCTAGACACTAAGCTGTGTTGGTTTTTGAGTCTTATTATGATGAAAGTGATATTGACATTTCTCAAGTTTTTCTTCTTCCTATCACATCTGAGATGCAGAGAATGCAAAGTATAGATGGACCTGCCTGATGGTTAATTTTATGTGCCAACTTGACTGGGTTATAGGGTACCCATATTATTTTGACAAATATTCTTCTGGGTGTTTCTGGGTGAGATTTACATTTAAATTGGTAGACCGAGTAAAGAAAATTTTTCTTATAATGTGAATAGGCTCCATCCAATTGGTTGAAGGCCCACATAGAAAAAAAAGGGTGACCTTCCCCTGAGTATGAGAGAATTCACTTAATTGAAGGCCTTAGGACTGGAAAATTGGATCATTTCAGTCCTATAGCCACATGTACCTTGTGGTCAGCAACTTAGAATGAGACATTGCCTCTGTAGATTTTGGACTTGCCAGCATCCTCACAATCATGAGAGCTAATCCCTTATAACAAATCTCTTTTTATCTCTATCTCCTATTGGTTTTGTTTCTTTGAATCCTGACTAACATAACTTATTAAATCCATCTGTAAATCCAGAGAGGCTGCAGATTTTCAAGTTGGTGAAAATCCCTGTAATTTTCTATTATAGAAAGCATTTATATTAAAATCCACCTATTTTATTTCTGTGAAGTACAATGATACACATGTAGAGTTTTATATTAGGACTGATGGCTACAAGGCCAATAAGCATAATGTTGAACTTAGTCAATTTTTCAGCTTAATGGTAAGTGTGGCATGATAGAATGAGGTCAGGCTATGTCCATTTCATTTTCAGGAATAATGTACTCTCTACCTACACCATAATAAACCATATGAATGTCCAGAGGTCCCTTCAAATCTCAGAGGGAATACACAGGTGAGGTTGTGGAGGCCCTTCCACTAGAGGGGTCTCAAGTCAAGTAAAGGAATTTGATTGCATAAATATTTTGTAATCTTTTGGCCTTTCAATGAAAAATATCTCATAAATATTTGGTCTGGCCTTTGTAAATTAAAATAGACACGTAAGGGACATAATTTGAATAATATCTCTCAATACTTTGCCAGCTCTGTTTTACACTGCCTTGAAGAAGGCTGGCAGCAATACAGATCAGTAGTGAGAAAGTACAAAAATCAAAGTAACGCATCCAACATTAACAGAGTAAATCACTTAGGGGAACAGTAAGTTCTAAATATAGAAATAACACACAAAACCCAATCTTCTGATGCCACCAGGCGATGAGTTGCTGATGGGCATTCCCTGGTTTGGTATCATAAAAATGAAATACAGATGCAAACTGAGGACTGAGTTTCCAATGTGAAACTATAATCAGAGCCTATGTGAGCATATAGTTACATAATTTTAAAATTTATAGTGGAGACAACCTCAAAAGAGGGTTTCTAAAGAAACTAAAGAAGGAAATTCACTCGGGCAAGGTTTTTTTCAGCTCAGAGGCATTAGACATATGGCAGGACTCTACAGGGAACTGTCAAATGTGCACATTTACCTTCAGGATGGGAGCAGGACATTTTAAATAACTGCAAAACCAACGTTTCAGTTGAGAAGAATTGAATAGCTACAACCACTGGTCCTAACTGTCGAAGAACTATTTGCTTAAAAAGCAAAAACACATGAGCAATAAGAATGCATGACGTGTCTGGCATCTTGTGTGAATTAGTCTGTTTTTTTGGGAAAAGCAGAACCCAAGCTGAGGGGTTCTGTGCCAGTGGCTTATTATGGGAATTGGTCCCAAAGCACATGGATGGAGGACTGGAAAAAGTGAAACAGGAGGCATATAAAAGCAAATCCAAGGGCACGTGATGGAGCTGATCACCACCGTCTGTCAGCAACTATTAATATAATGGTCTGGGATCCTTCTGGAGAGCTGTGATTAACGTGTCTGTAATTGCCCAACCAGAGGTAGAAGAGGGGAATACTCATGTTCTAGCTTCCACCTTCCTTTGGTGAATGCTGAGCTTATGGGTGGTTCATGCCCCATCTCTCTGATTTGAGCTTTTGTCATGATAACCAATGGGTTCTTGAAGGAATTGTTTCTTTCCCTGGGTGAAAGGCAGTAGAGACACAGCAGCTCCAAGGGGAGACACTGCAGGTTGTACCTGTCCTGCTGCTGACAGAGGGATGACTGCAGTAACACAGCAGGCCAGGGTGCTGCCTGAGGGGGCACAGAGGTATCTGCCATGCACCATGGAAAGACTTTCAGGATTTGCTTTGTCATTCGCTTTGTTATTTTTAAAAATATTTCAGTAGTAGGATAGAAGGTAGTGTGTTTCTGTCCTATCTATCATGGACTGGACCAGGTATAAGTATTTCATGATCTGCTTCTTTGGAATGATGTCTTCTTTGTAAGACCCACTCTGTCCTTATAGACCCTCAAATTCTCTTAGGAGTGAAGATGTGAGAGTTCCAGCTTTCTTTGGTTCCCTGTGCAGCACCACTATGATCTTTCTCATCTTACCTCTGAAGACAGAAAAACAGTGGAGCCAGATATTAAAACAGATGCCAGGAGTTATGTGCTTGTCCATTTGCTGGTGAAGAGACACACCTGAGGTCTGCAGCCTTCTCTCCACTCACTGGCAGAAGGGGAGACTGTTGCTATCTCCTGATTTCAAAAGTGGACTAAAGACTTTGTATATGTGTGCATACACATACACACAGACACAAATAACATGTCCTTAGGTTACATACAAAAGCTCTTTTCATTCTTTGTATGGACTTTTACTATCGTATGTGGAGATATAAAAGAAAATGAGTGCTGATCTCAGAGACGGTTACCTTAATATGAAAAAATAATCTGAAAATCTTCCTAGGCAGTTGGACGATGAAAACATGAGGATACTACATTTCATCTCTTTGCCTCCAAAACAGATGAGGGCACTATTTTGCTCTTCTAACCAACTACATGAAAGCCTGCTTTAGGATACACTATTAGACAACTTACATTATTGATCTCAAATTTATTTGCATTTAAGTTTGTCTGCCTCAGTAGACTGAAGGGCTTTGTTCCTTGGTATGATGAATAGGACCTGGAAAGATATGCATTTGGTTTGATTCTCTGAAATTCTACTGCTTAGGAAGGCAGTAACCAAGTTTGATATACAGGACATGGGCTTTGTGCAAGGTGGTAGAACTGATAAAATGGCTTCTATCCTAGTACAAGACATTTCAAAAGACTGTTTCTTATTTGGTATCCTATAGTCACCTAGCTCCAAGTTCATTACATGTTAATTTAGGGAAAGTTTAACAAAAATTAAAACAGACTTAATATTGTATGCATTGATTTTCTGGTCTTAATCTCACAATATATACCTGGAAACCAGGTAAACATGAATGGGGCAGGTGAGGCAGCTTTGGAATCCAACCGATTGTGTTTTCTTTCTGTGTCTGCTGTGTACTCGATATGGCAGATGAAACTTCTATTAGCCTCAATGTTTTTGTCTGTAAAATGGGGGTTTTGATATCTACCAGGAGAAATTGTTGTAAGAATTCTGGATAATGTACAAAGAGATGCTGATATGATATATGGTACTAGAAGAAAATAAATGACAGGGATAAGTTCGCCTCTCAGGATAATATACTTTGCCCTGTGCGGGGAGGGAGGCTGACACCTGCAGAGAAATTCTTTTCCTCACATCTGGCTCACTGGGCTTCCCTCAAGCATTTTTATGTAGCTTATCCATCCCTGCACAATTTGCTTATGTACAAATTCCCAGAAGCAAGAAAGGGATAAATGCAAAGTGAAATGTGGACCTCCAAGCGAATTAAAGCATTTGTCAGTGTGATCAGTTCTAAATCGAAAAGTAAACTTAATTAAAAAGAAAAGAAAACCCTTGTTGTTGCTGTAATGAAATGCAGGGTTTCAAGGCTGACAAAGACAAAGCTCTGCTGAAAGGTTCATAATTAAATGATGGAGTAAAATTATCACAGGGTTTTTATACAGCACCCGTGCTCTTACGTATTTATTGCCTTCCAAAAATAAAGGCTATAAAATTGAGCACACAATTGAATTATACCTGTTGTGCCTCCAATTAGCCAAATCCTGGCACATTTCAATTTGTGCGTGTTCCAGCTGTGTGCATTAGAAATCGAACATTAGAGGCTAGGAAATGTCCCCTCTAAGCTTGTTTCCTGGCATAGAAATTAAAGACCTTGCTGGCTAATAGCTCTCTGGACTCCTTCTGGGCCTGCCATGCTAGGTTTGAAGGTCAAGCAGGAGGCCCAGAAGCAAATTTGCAAATGAAATGTGAATAACACACTCTAAAGTTTGGCTAGGAAAGATTTGGTAGCTAGGGCTGGGAACTCATCTGATAAAAGCACACAGTGTCAGCAACTGTTACAAGGGATAAAATTCAGCTGGCGCTACATTTTTCTAATTATTGGATGTTTTAAACATGCTGGAAATAACGAAGACTCAGATACTCACCACTCGGATTGAACATATGTTAAGAATTTGTCGTACTTTGTTCAGTTGGTTTTTTTTTTAAATGCAATTTTCAATTTTTATGTTAAGTTTCTACTTTTCCTTTCTCCATTATTCCTCCCTTTCTACTCAGAGAGCTGTTAGGAAATCAATATATGAGATTATCACGCATTATAAAATGTTTTCAGTCTATGTGTGTATGGATGCGTGCATACACCATAAGCAGTATTATCTTGTGTGTAAATGTATTCATATAAACAAAATACTCCTAAATGGCCACAGGGCAACATAAAAGATGCTCATTGCAACCTTGCTTGTAATAGTTAAAACATTGAAAAAATAACCAGTTTGCTCACCTGTAAAGGATTGGTTAATTAAACTATGCTTTTTTTCCATAGTATTTAAATGAATGAATCAGACCTACATGCATTAACATAAATATATTTCAAAAATAGAACGTTGAATTAAAAGAGGTTGCATCTAAGTTTGTAAATGAGCAATGTCAGGATCCCCCTGTCCTGCCCAGTTTTTTGAGTGTGCGAGAGAGATAGGTAGATGCTGTCCAAGTAGTGCATTTAGATGACACTCCTGGTTGTTCTTGAAGTTGGTGACTCAGTTCCAGCTGGTGGCCTATTGGAGAGACATATGGTCAGGCCTGACCCATTCTAACTTCTCCCAGCATCTTCACACTGGATCACTTCCTCCTCCTGGACAGCCACAGAGGACCCAGTTGGGCCCTCAGGGCACAGTGGAACCATTGAATGAGTGAACTGGGTCCTCATTCTGTGATATAGGCAAGAAACCCTTTTCTTCTTTTGAGCAACTCATGTTTTGTGATCAAAGCTTCTCCCACTATGCATGATGTATGTATAATAAAGCTGAACCTGAGTCACCTCTCAAGAAGTGATTATGATGTATGGGGCATTAGAGAATCTATGGAGAGGAAGAGCAGGAGACTTGCAGACAGAGAAGCTACACTGAGCCATGTTCCTCCTGAGTCTTGGGTCTGTTCTTGCTTTGTTTTCCATCATCCTCTGAGGCTTCACCTATAGTGGGCTTTTGTCTTCTTAGAGTCTCAAGTTTTTGAGCCCAGACTCATAGTTTCCCCTGGTCTTAGTTGGCTTGGGCTTAGACTGAGTGACCTGGAGAGCAGCCTTGTCTCTACCACCATGTGTGGAAGCTGCAAGAAGGCACCAGCTAGAAATAAGAAAGCAGGCCCTCATCAGACACCAAATCTACTGAGGTCTCCATCCTGAACTTACCAGCCCTTAGAACTGTGGGAAACACATTGTGATGGTTTTAGTCACCCCGTCTATGACAGGTTTAATTCTGAGGCCTGTTCCCTTGGTTTGTAGGCAGTCACCTTCTCAGTTTCTGCACACATGACCTCTTCTTTGTGTTCCTAAGAGAGAGGGAGCTCTGGTGTCTCTTCCTTTGTCTTATAAGGGCACTTACCCAATCACAGGCCCCACCCTCACAAATTCCTCCAGACCCAATCACTTCCCAAAGGCTATAAACCCTAACACCAACCTATTAGGGGTGAGAATTTTATAGAAGAACTTTGAGGACATCACAAACATCTAGTCTATTACATATGGCAATGTATTCTTTAAAAATCTTAGTAGGTATCTGGTATATTTGCTTTGCATCTGTTTTATAGGACAATAATCACATCCAAATTACCTTATAAATATACCTCTTTAGTTGTTTTTTGTTTCTTTATGCCTTACTTTAAGTTGTTTTATGAAGAATTTAAAGAATTAAGACTAAGGGTTTGAATAGGAGTGCTACAAACAATATATGATATTTGCCCTGGATTACTTTATCTAGTTGAGATGACTTACAGGGCCATTTTCACTCACATTATTTGGTTTGTATTTAATCCTTTAAAATAATTTTAGACTTAAAGAAAAGTTTCAAAAATAGTGGAACATTTCCGTGAAATCTTAACCCAGATTTCTCTGATAGTAACATCTTATATAACCATAGTATAAATACGGAAAATGAGAGTTAACGTTGATACTCTCATGAGTCTACAGAACCTTATTTATGCACGAAGTTCATTAGGACTTTAAACAATGTCCTTTTTTTCTGGGCTAGAATCTGATCCAAGATCTCACATTTTATGTGGTTTTTTAGTTTCCTTAGTCCATACCAATTTGTGACCATTCCTCAGGCTTAGTCTTTTATGACTCCCACTTTTAAAGAGCACTGGTCAGCAATTTTGTAGAATATCACTCTGTTTGGATGTGTGTGATGTTTTCTCATGACTAGATATAGGTTAGAAGTATTTGTGGCAAGGATGCTGCAGAAATGATGTTCTCTTTTCAGTGCCCCATATTGAGATGTACCTGGTTTTGAGAGGTCTTTATTACTAATTTTTTTTTTTTTTTGGATACTAAGTCTTACTCTGTTGCCCTGTGTAAAGTTCTGTTACACATAGCTCACAGCAACCTCAGATTCTTGGGCTCCAGTGATCCTTTTGCCTTAACCTCCTGAGTAGCTGGGACTACATGCAGGCTTCACAATGGTGGGATCATTTATTTCTGTTTTCTTAGTTGAGATGGGGTCTTGCTCTTGTTCAAGCTGGTCTCAAACTCCTGAGCTCAGGAGATCCATCTGCCTCCCAGAATGCTAGGATTATAGGTGTGAGCCACCCTGGCTGGCCCATTACCAATGATTCTTATCTTGGCCATTTGATTAAGGTGATAATTTCGGGATTTCTTTGGGGCAAAGTTACTGTCTTTCCCTTGTAAGGAATCAATATTTTCAAGGAAATACTTTGAGAACCAGGGATATTTTGCTTCTCATCATATATTCACTCACTATTTTTAGTATTCATGGACAAATTTTGTCTGCAATAAATATGACTGTGGCATTGGCCTCCTGATCATTTTTTCATTTTCTTCATCCCTTTCATTAAGGGATGTATCAATTGGGGAGATTTTCCTGTGGGGGAACCCTGTCCTTTCTTTCATAAATATTCCTTCAGTAATTTATAGCAGTGTAGAGTTTTAGATATTTATTCTATCCATGAGCTATAATCCAACATTCTCACCATTGTGCCTTTTGCGTCAGCATGCCCTATTATTTGCTGAACATTTCCTTACCTTCAGATACCACAGGATGTGTCCATTCACCTTGCATTTTCCTCAACCTAGCACCAGACCTTGTCATTTTCTCAAGGAGCTCTGTTTTTTTTATAGGGAAAAAAATTTAGACACCATGAACTCAGTGCTAGATGTACTCATTGATCTTAGACATTGATCTTGACCATCTCAGTGGATAGAACTAGGAAATTTATATGGATTTTCTAGCACATACCTATCACATTCAATTTCAGTTTTGATATAACCACATGTGTACTGAACCATGTAAACTTAGACTGGAGCCCTGGTTTCTAATACAGTGCCACAATTTTATTATAACCTACCCCTGTATTTGTAACTTCTTTCTCTATCAGTGAGATAGAGAATTGGTTTTAATTATCCATAAATATATTATGGATATTTGTTCAATAGCTAGTATAGACATAATGTAGTTCCCTATTGCTAGCAGATTCCCTTTTGAGAAATGCATTTATAAACTAAAATGCTATATTTGTTTGTAGTTCTTTTTGTCATGAACCTCAGAGCTCATAATCAACATACTGCTTTTCACAGTTTCTTGGCCTGGGTCTTTTCTTCCCCATTCCCTTTATGGCCATTGTGTAACTACGTAATTTATTTGTAAAATGATGACATTAATTTGTTATAGCTCATATTCATTTATGTTCCACTCACATCCTGAATTATTTTATTATTTTGGGAATCTGTGAAAAATTACTATTGTTCTAAAAGTCAGAGCTATAAACAAACAGATTGGTAGAAACGTCAGCAGTCCCTTGTCCATCCTACCCCTTTTCTTCTTGTTTCTACCCCATTACCACTCACCCACAGATGCCCAGTCTCATTAGTTTCTGACTTATCCTTCCTGTAGTACTTTCATACAAACAAGAAGACACAAGCATATTTTCCCAAGTGCCTTTCTTTCATATGTGGTGGCACACTACAGATTGTCTTTTTTTTTCATTTCACAATATATCATGAAATCACTATGTTATTGCATAGAGATCTTTCCCACTTGTTTTACAGTTGCATAGTATTCCATTTTGTGCATCTACCATAGTTTATTTAACCATTTTTCTATGTACGGATGTTTAGCCTGTTTCAAAAATTTTTAAGGAAAAACAAGGGTGCAATAACTAATGTTTGCATGTGTATCTTCACAGTGTTGAAGATGTAGATTCCACATTTCTACTTGTTCGCATGTGGTCTACCAGCAATGTACGAAGTGACTGATTCTTCATAGCTACACCAATGGGATGTATTGTCATATTTTATCATCTTTTCAATCATCATTTTAAAGTGTCAGTTTTTTTTAATTTGCATTTATCTCAGTGTGAGTAACTTTGAATATTTTCCAGTTGGAGGAGGTCATTTTTATATCAAATCATTTATATGAATCATCTGTTCATGTTTTTCCTACTTTTTTTGTCAGAATTTTGGTACTTTTCCCTTCAACATTTTTCTCTTTTTTTCTAAGCAAACAAAATAATGGTAGTACAATTTATTCATTGAGCTGATAAGTTTTTACCTAGCAACTACTATTTCCCAACATTAGTGTGATAAAAGAAGACATAGTCCTTCATGGTACTTTGACCTACAGGAGAGAAATTATTAAGTACTTTACTTTTTGAAAATATTTATTTTAAGGTAACTATAGACTCATGGGCAGTTGTTGGAAATAAAGAGATCATAGGTGCCCTTTAGACAATTTTCATCAATGGTTACATCCTTTAAAACTATAGTAACATACTGGGTGGCACCTGTAGCTCAAAGGAGTAGGGTGCTGGCCCAATATACCAGAGGTAGTGGGTTCAAACCTGGCCCCTGGCCAAAAACTGCAAAAACATAAACAAAAACACAACTATAGTAACATACCACACCCAGAGTCTTGTCATTGATATTGTCAAGACACAGGACATTTTCATCATGACAAAGGTTCCACACCCACTGTCCTCCTGTCCCTGTCCTTTCCTTAACCCTACAAACCACCCTTCTGTTTTTTGTGACATTTTGCTATTTTAAGAATGTTATATACGTGGGATCATATAGTCTGGAATATTCTTAGGTTGACTTTTCACTTGGAAGAATGCTTTGTAGATTAATTCAGATTCTATCTTGTATCAGAGTTTGTTTATTTTTATCACCTGGTAGCATTCCATGGTAAGTATGTTTACCATTAACAGTTTGTCTGACCATTCACCCATTGAGAGCCATCCCCATGTTTGGCTATTATGGGTAAAGCTGCTGGGACCATTCATTTACAGGGTTTATGTAAATTTAAGCCTTCATTTGTCTGGGATAAATGCTCAGGAGCACAACTGCTGTGGCATTTGGTAGTTGGATGTTCAGTTTTTGCAAAAACTGCCAACTGATTTGTCAGAGTCATTATACTGCTCAGTGAATTGTTGGGCTTTTATTTTTTAAAAATTCTTGATGTTATGTTCTGAAAGTTTTTTTTTAATATTCTAGATACTAATTCTTTGTTGGATATGTTGTTTAATAAATGTTTTCTTTTACTCTATAGCTCTTTTTATTGTCTCTTTCATGAATAAAATGTTTAATTTTGATACCATCTGTTTTATTTAATTTTCTTTGGATTTGTGGTGCTTTTGATGTTAAGTCTAAGAATTCTTCACCTTTCCCTATGTTTTAAAGATTTTCTTCTATGTTATCCTCTAAAAATGTTATACTTTCATATATTACATTTATGTTCATGATTAGTGTATCCATTTTGGTTAATTTTGAATGAAATTTGAGCCTTAGATGAAGGTTCTTTTTGGCTTTTCTGTTTGTCTGTGAATGTCCAATTGCTCCAGCATCTTTGAACTGTTAACAGTCTATATTCTTCCACTGAATTTATTTTGTACTTTTTAGAAAACTTTTTAGGCACATTTCTCTGGACCTATTTTGGATACTGTGTCACTGGTCTATGTGTCTATATCTCTGACAATTCTGCATGGTTGTGATTACTGTAGCTGTATAATAAGTCTTAATAAGCCTTAAAACCAAGTAGATTGAATCTTTCTATTTTATTCTCTTTTATGAAATTATGTTAGCCATTCTAATTCCTTTGCTTTCCATAGAAATTTTAGAATAATCTTGTCTATATCTATAAAAATTTGGAGGGAATTTTGATAAGAGTTGGATATTAATTTTGGGAGAACTGACATAACTACTGTGTTGAATTGTTCAATACTTAGTATGTCTATTTATTTAGTTCTTTGATTCCTTTCATCAATGTTTGTAGTTTTCAGTAAACATATAAGTTTTATACCTGTTTTTAGATCTACATGTGAATATTTTATTGTTGAATGATTATAACTGGCATTTTAAAAACTTTGATGTCCACATGTTTGTTGGTGATATATATAATCTATTATATATAAACACTTAATAAAATGTATAAGTATATAATATATAAATGCAAATGATTTTTAAAATATTTATCTTGTACTCTATAAACTTGCTGAGCTTACTTATTAGTTAGTTCTGAGAAGTTTTTGTTTTTAAGTCTTCATTTCTGATCTTTATATTATTTATTTCCTCTTCTTGCCTTGTTGCACTGTCTAGAACTTTCAGCGCTATGAAAAATCAGAGTGATCTTCTATTTTCTGGAAGAGATTATGGAGATTTCATGTTAATTCTTCACATAATTGGTACATAATTTCTCCAGTGAAAACAAAATAGCTTGGAGATTTCTTTTGGGGGGATACATTATATATCCAATTTTCTGAATAGTTGTAGAGCTAGTCAAATTATCTATTTTATATTGGGTGAATTGTGGTTTGCATTTTTGTGGCTAACAGGGTCCTTTCTCTAGTAACCTCCCATTGAAGAGGTGGTGAAGCCTAGTGAAGAGCGAGACCTCTTGAATGACAAATAACTG
This sequence comes from Galagoides demidoff, assembly GCA_963574575.1. NCBI lineage: Eukaryota > Metazoa > Chordata > Mammalia > Primates > Galagidae > Galagoides > Galagoides demidoff. The sequence goes on along the minus strand of CAUYQV010019509.1, from coordinate 17,155 downwards.
GAGTGAGGATCCCTTTGAGTCAGATAAATATAAAGTAGAAAAAGGAACCAGAGAAAGTCAGGAAGGAAAATTATCTCCTGAGTAAATACTATTTATTTTCTCATGTAGAACACAACTTTTTATGGGAAGCCATCCTCTATCATCTTAACTTGATTTGAACTCCCCATATTGCCTTAGTTCTGCTTCTGGGGTTCTGGTACTTGCGTGCTATGGGACTTTAGGTAAGTATTCAACTACTCTGAGCCCTCAGTTCTCTGTCTATAAAAACAGAAGCAGTATTAGTATTTTCCTCATGTGATTACGTGAGGATTAAAGGGAGTTAATAAATATAAAGTTCTAAAAATACTATGTAACGCATGCCCTATTTTTCTAGCACAATTTCATTTAGAAAACTTTTTTTCTCATTCAATTGCTTTGACACTTTTTTTAAAGAATAACCTATGACACATTTGTGTGTCTATTTCTAGACTCCTCATCTCTACCAATCTATTTGTATACCCTTCTGCAAATCGTGTACTTTTTTGTTACTTGCCTTTAGAGTAAGTCTTGAAATCAAGGGGTGTAAGTCCTGTAATTTTGGTTATCTTCTCCATGATTGCTATGCTATTTTAGGTCACTTGCATTTGTATATAAATTTTGCAATTAGCTTGCCAATTTCTATTTTTAAATAAAGACTGATGTAATTCTAACTCGAGTTGCCTTGAGTCTATAGATCAATTTGGAAGAGAATTGATGTCTTAACAATACTGAGTTTTTTCCTCACAGAAATATGGTCTGTATTTCCATTTAATTGGGTTTTTAAAAATTTCTTTCAGTGTTTTTAGTGGTCTTGCACATATTTTCCTAAACATGTTCATAGTCTCAGTGCCTGTGGCTCAAGTGGCTAAGGCACCAGCCACATACACCTGAGCTGGCGAGTTTGAATCCAGCCTGGGCTCATCAAACAACAATGATGGCTGCAACCAAAAAGTAGCCGGGCATTGTGGCGGGTGCCTGTAGTCCCAGCTACTTGGGAGGCAGAGGCAAGAGAATAACTTGAGCCCAGGAGTTGGAGGTTGCTGTGAGTTGTGATGCCCTGGCACTCTACTCAGGGTGACAGCTTTGGGCTCTGTCTCAGAAAAAAAAAAAAATCTGTTCCTAGGGGCACTTTTATAATGTTTAAACCTAATTTTCAATTATTCATTGCTGTAAGAAATATATTGCATATTGATTTTTTAACCTGTGACTTTTGTAAATTCACCTATGAGTTCCCGTGTTTCTGTACTACCTGACATTTTCTGTAAAACATCATGTAACTTGCAAATAAGAATGTTTTACTTTTTACTTTTCAAACTTTGTATCTATCACACACTTAATGTTCTCTTTCCTTTTTTATTTCTTTTTCTTCCTCTCTTCTTCCTCTTCCTCCCTTCTGCCCATTATCCTTCTTTCCTTCCTTTGCTTCCTTTTTTTCCCCCACCCAAACCCTCCTCTTAATTGTGCTGGACCTATGATATGTTTTGAATACAAATGATGAAAGTAGACATTCTTGCCCTATCCCCAATTTTAAGTGAAAGTTTTCAACATTTAACCTTTAAGTATAATGTTAATGACAGCTTGTCTTAGATACCATGTGTACTTTACCTTCTGTATATTTTAAATCTTTGTATTTTTAAACTTGCATTATTCTCTTAACATTTTATTTATGCAATTTGTTGATGCATCTCTATCTGTATGTGTGCATTTTACAAAAATTTCATAACTTACTCATATTACATTTCTTCATTGATATTTATGATGTTTCCCTGTTTAAAAAATGCACATAATGACCCATTCATAGCTCTTCTTTGTCTTTCTGTACACTTGTAGATGTATTTTTGCTATATCCCAAGAGTTGCAATGGTAAGCTAAAGATAGGCCCACTGTTGGCTTTAAAATTTTTAGGCAAAACATCTCTACAAAATTATTGTATATAATTTTATTGCCACTGTGTATGAAAGTTCCTATCAGTCTATAGCATTACTGATCCTTATTTATCAGATAATTTAATTTTCACTCAATGGATTGATATAAAATTATATCTCTCTAGATTTTAGTTTCACTTCTCTGAGTAGTTGAGAACTTGAGAATTTTTTAAATTTTTAATCAATCTTTCCTTATATTAATTTTTCCCAGTTTCCTATTGGATTATTTATATTGGCTGATTATTTTGTAGATTTTTAAAATATATACCAGATATTGATTCCTTACCAATTATATGTGATACAGTGTTCAGCCTCTATCTCCTCTCTTTCCCCTTCTCTTTCTGTCTCACACACACATACACTTTATACTGCTTTTGACTGATCAGAAGATTTCATTTTTGTGTGATCAAATTTATCATTTTTTTTCTTTATGGTTAGCTTGTTTAAAATACCAGCTCCTGAGATTTCAACAAAGTGATCCTCCTTCCCTCCCTCCCTCTTTCCCACCTTCTTTTTTAACTTTTCTCTTGCTCTCTTTCTCTCTCTCTCCATTTCTTTCTGTCTTGTTTTCAGGTTTTTAATTTCACATAAAATTCCTTTCAGCTAACTCTCTAAATGAGAGATCCAGTTCCTAGTTTGGCCACATAGACAAACAAGGGGCCCAGCTCCTGTTGAGCGGCCTGCCTTCTCTACAGCGATGCAGTCGCTGCTGTGGACATGGCACATATTGTAAAGGTCTTGGTCTGTTTCTGGTCCCTCCATTCTGTCCCTGTCCTCCCCATCTGTCTGCAGCCCGCAGTTTCTCAGGGTTCTTGCTGTTGTCTCTCTGCAAAAGTCCCTGCCTATGGGACGGTCTCTTGACTGTTCTGCTGTCCCTCAAAATTTTCTTACCTATTCTTCTCAGTGTGCTCTTCCACATACATTTTAGAATGAGTGTGTCCAATTTCAGAAAACTCAAGAAAAATGCTGTTGGAATTTTGATTAGATTTACTTTTTTTTTTTCACATTAATTTGACAACTAATACCTTTAGGGCATCTTTCTATCTCCAGAAATGGCCTCTTGCTCTATTTATTCAAATCTAGTTTAATCTTTTCCAATAAAGCCCTGAACTTTTATCCGTCTAGACCAGTGGTTCACAACCTGTGGGTCACAACCCACAGGAACTATATTAAAGGGCCATGGCATTAGGAAGGTTGAGAACCAGTGATATAGATCATGGACTTCTTTTAATAACCTATTTCTTGTTTTGTGCCTATGTTGCTATGTAAATGCCTTTAAAACATTACATTTAATTTTGTTCTTATAGAAATGTCATTAATATTTGCATATACACCCTATATCTAGCAAACTTAACTCCCCTTGTTTCTTTTTTTTTTCTATCAATTCTCTTAGCTATTTTAAGAGAAAACAGATTCTGTGAATAATGATAATTTTGTTTGTTCTCTTCCAATCCTTTTGGATTATACTGCCTTTTATAATTCTTTCTGTGAGGATTATGACCTACAGAACACTGAATTTGAATAAGAGGCTGAGCTGTGATTTTTTGATGTGTGGGCTTTGCTGTACGGCTAGTGCACAGTCATCTGATTTTAATGTTCCTGTGTGCATAATCACATGTGTCTTCACTCATTAGATGTGGTTATTAGACTACCATTTTTAAGGTTCTTTTCAAATCTTCCTATCCTCACTAACGTTCTTGCCTACTTGAGCTATATCTTCCATCACGATAGTGCATTTTTCAATTTTCCCCTGTTTCTTGGTCAATTTTTATTTTGTGTCTTTCTCCTATATGGAGACTATGTTAGAAGGAATTTTTGTGTCTTCTTGATATATGGAGTCTCTTTCTTAGATTGAGATGCCATAGTAAAATGCCATAGATAAGGCAGCATAAACAACAGAAGTTTATTTCTCACAGTCCAAGAAGCTGGATGTTCCAGGTCAGGGTGCCTGCATGGTCCAGTTCTGGGGTTCTGTGGAGGGCTGTCTTCCTAGCTTATAAATGGTCGCCTTCTCGTTGTGTCCTAGCAAGGTGGACAGCAGGGAGAGCTCTCTGGTATCTCTTTTTATAGGGCAATAATTATCTAATCTTCACTTAATTACCTCTCAAAGGCTGCATTTTCTAACATCATCCCTCAGGGATTAGGACTTTAACATGTAAATTCTACAGGGACATAATTTCAGTCCCTCCTTCCCTAATAATGCTGCTCCTTTAATCAAAATATCTGTTTTATCTGAAGGTTCTTGTGGTGAACATTTACCTTTTTGTAATATTATAGTATTATAGGATAGTATACAACAAAGGTATTTTTTAAACATTGGAATTTTCTACTCATAGTTATGTTTTGGATGGCCCGCATCAATTTACTACTTCTGTTCTTTAAAAGGAATGCACTTTAAATCTTGGCAAATAAATATTCTCCCCATGGTTTAAGCTGATTTTAAACTAAGTGTATATAATATTGACTTTTATTTCTTGAAACAAGTAGAAAACACTGGGAACACAGCACGAAGAAAATTATTCAAATATAATCAAAAAGTAAAGGTTAAAATATAAGGAAAATGAGATTCAAGAAGTTATCCTTGTTCTATGTGGATAGCCAGACCCAATTCTTTTCTTTTATTCTTTTAAAAAAATATATCTTATCTCTCTTTCACAGAGCACCAGCTTCTATAACTTTCTTTGTAGCCAACTATTATGTCTATAAAAAAGTAAAAGATTTTAAAATAAAATTTCAAAAAAATAAAAAGACAATGGTTCTTGTTTATTGAGAGCTTTCCCATTTATATTTAATGGTGACTACTCATGTACTTGGAATTTTTAAATCTTTTTCTTCTTGATTTTCTATTTGATTATTATGCTCTTAATTTTTTGTTTTGTTTTGTTTGTTTGTAGGCTTGATCAATTTATTATCATTATTGCAGATTTTCTCACTTCCAGTTTGGAATTTATACAGCTGTTTCTATATTTTAATTGTTAGGGTCCAGAAAAAGGCTTCAGTATTGAAAGTGGAATAAGGTGTAGTCAGAGAGGATAATCTATACAAATTTAGATAAAAGATGCTTACTTCATTTATGAGCCTAGCACTCATTTGGGAAGAGAGTTGAGACTCTCACCCAATGGGACCAATTCACGGTGATCCAAACAGTGGTTATAGCATTCTTCTTTGGGGGGTCTTGAAAGTGTTTAATAATATGGAGACCATTACATGGACATGATGAAATATGAAGAGTATTAAGAAGTCCATCAGACTACTTGGATGTGAACCCTGGCTCCTCCTGTTACTGGGTATGTGGTTCTAAGGAATTTAATTAAACTATTTCTGCTTCAGTATTTTCACCTGCAAAACTCAGACAATAATTGTGCCTACTCCATAGACCTGTTTTATGCAACAGGTGAGTTGGTATATGTAACTTGCTTTGAATGATGTCTGGCACATAATTTTTATAATATCTTAGCTATTTCTATTTTTAAATATCATCTAAAGGTCATCACTGTGTAGGATACCGTGAATGCAGGAATGAAAGACCCTGCTCTCCCAGCGTTCACTTTACTCACTGTCCTGGGAGAGATTAGTATGTAATCTGTACTATACATATATGTAACAAGGTGATCAGTACTACACAGTAACAGCGAACTAAAAGTATAGACAAGTGAAGGATTGCTGATTGGTTCTTTCCCTGGGGTGAAATCAGGTAGAAAAGAGAAGGGTTGAATCTGCAAAGAAGATGATAAATTTCCTTTGTGTCAAGTTAAGTTTAACAGCCTTTTGGATGACCATCAGGCAATTAGGAAGGCAGATCTTAAGTTATTAAAGACAGCTTGAGTTCTTTGTGAGCTCCAGTTTTCTGATTCAAATGCATTTTCAGTGCTGGATTTCTTTGACACCTCTATTATTATGCAGAATTAATCACAAAGTGTTTGAGAAGACTGATTAATGCTAAACTGAGCATAATGCTTGCTCCAAGATCCCCACAGATTGCCTTGAAAGGGCAGTCCTCATTTCTCTTATTTTCTTTCCATTTTTATATGCCTGGACCCGAATGAGGTTGAAAAACGACTAACATGTGCTTGTCCTTCTGTTTGATACAAAGGACATAAGAATTCCCGTGAACATTAACTTTCTACTTTATAGAGCTTCGTGTTCAGGACCTGTTCGGGCTTGTCCTTTTAATGAAACACTTGGTTCAAACACTTTTATCATTAAAAAAAGTAATAATGAATTCATTATGAGGCTACAGAAAGAGGGTAGAAGGTTAATACATGTGAGAGAACAGAAAACATTACAGCACCACAGCCAATGAATACAGACTTCCTTTATTCTCCTTGAAGTCATCTACTATTTTTTTTAACACCTTTCTCTCTTTTTCTGACAACCACATATAAGGCCTAAATAAGAGGAATAAAAACTGAGCCTTCAACCAGAAATCTGTGTTACTAGTACAGCTATAGCAATGATGATGGATACTTCTTGCTCTGACCCTGAAGCAATGGGAGATGCTGCCAAACCATTGGAGATTATAGTAATAACTATGGGTAAGAACTGGCTTCAACCAGCTTGTCAGCTGTCTCTTCTACCTTACATGAATTTTGGTTAATAACAATATCATTTACATTGTGATTTAAAACCTTCTCAGCCCTTGAAATGACCATGACAGGTCTGAGATAGCTATATAAAGTATAAAATGGGAAGGAACCCATTTCTAAGAACAGCTACATAAATTATTAGTAAAAGCAAACTGCACAGACTTGAATATTCCTCACCTCAATTAGTAACATTTCAGGGCACCAAAATCTACTTCCTCCCAGTGCAGCTGCTGTTTTGGGGGCTGCACACTCACTCTTGAGAGTGTACTTTCACTTTCAAATGAACAAGTAAACAAATAAAGCTGCATGGTGCATCCTGATATTCTTTTCTTCTGATGATCACCAAGAACCTTGAAAAACCTCCTTCGAGGTTGCTAATAAAACTGTTTATGTAAGTCCATCTCGTGACCACACAGTCGCATTTCACTTGTTATTGCTCTCCATGAATTAGAATACTTTATCGACTAAAATAATTCTATTTTCTGGCAAGGTTCAATGATGACATTTAATTTGTAGAGCAATTTTTATGATTTGGGTTTTCTGATCATAGCCCTTGATTTCTAATGTTGAACACAAAGCACATCCAACTTGCCACATATAGGGTAGAAAGATGACAGTGCCACAGACAGGGCAGATCTTGGAAAATATTGGAAAGTTATAGGCTTCTTCTGGGGGCATAGTTGCTGTACAATGGGGACTGGAGGATCTCCAATTTTTTTTTTTACCTCCAAACACACCATACCCCAGTGGCAAGTCACAGAATGTGATCATTTCCCATACCTCCAAAGAAGTACATATCTGTAAGTTTATAACATTTGGTATTCAATTTCACAGGAATTAATTGAACTCATGAAGTTTGTATAGTACTTCATGTTGAGAATTGCTTATTGAGTACATTCTATATGCTAGAAGTGACAGATGTAAAAAATTAACTAACGTATATTTGGCCATCAAGGTGCTTACAGCCAACTGACAGTTATTGTAAAGTAAACAAGTGGTTATGACACAGAATGAATTAGGAGCAAATAAAAGGTCCTATAGAAATCCATTTGAAGAATATTTAAAACTGTCTTAGGAGAGGATCAAGACGGATTTACCAGAGGAACATTGATATAACAGCTATTTGAAGAATGAGTACAAATTAGTCCAGTAAAGTTGGTGAAGGATGCACCCTCAGTGGTTGAGAAAGAAGGCACAGTGGCTTGCTAGAGGCAAGATAACACACAGTGGTAATTTAAAGAGAAGAAAGTAGTCCAACAGAAGCAGAGCATGATGTGATGTAGCTGAGGGATTAGGCTGGAGGCCTCAGCCAGAACCATATCTTTTGTCCCATACTCAGTAATTTGCATTTTTACCCTGAGAGTGAAAGAAAGTCATTACAATCTTCTAGGCTTCATGTACAAAATAGTTTGAAGAAATAACAAGAGCAAAGGAAGCATGAGATCTGGTGTCTGGTTGTCCAAACTTAAGCTCAGGATTCACCACTTAAGTGCTTGAATTCAGGAAAATTATTGAATTATTATCTATGGGCTTCAGTTACTTCACTGGGAAAATGGAGATCATTATACACAAATGTAGTTGAGTTATTGTGGCAACTGAATGAGTTAATACGTGGAAAGTGCTTAGTAGCTTACTTGGCACAAAGTTTTTTGTTATCACTCATCACCATCACTATCATCATTGTCATCATTTCAATGAGCAGCAGCAGCATTATTCAAGGTGAAGAGGTCACAGAGTTTAGTAAAGTTTGTGGCAATTACAATGAAGATCAGTGGATTGGGCTATTGTAACTGACTACGGTGATTGCTTCAGTGGGGAGTAAGGAGGGTGAGTCTAATTGGAGTCCTGGGTGTCTGCATCAAATAATTATATGAAGGTTGTTGCAATCATCATACAGACCAAGGGGTAGGAATTTATCTGAATTCTTTTCATGCATGCTTATTTTGAGCCTGGTTCAAGTGAATAAGCACAGAAAGCAGCTGGCTGTCAAGACACAAAGTCTACAAACCAAACCAAAGGCATTGACATGCTGCCACTGACTTCAGTCCTAACTGCCCTTCATTCTAAAGATGGTTCACGTTTTTCTATTAAATTAAATGTACTCACTTGATCTGTAGGTGATTCTGTAGGTTAGATGAGTCAGAGGATCTTATATCCATTTTGTAGATGGAAAACCTGAAAAACAAAAGTAGCATTTTCTCCTATGAGCGCATACTTAATTGGTGAGAGAATTGATAGCAAAGATAAACTAGTTACCCTCTAGTCAGACTTCTACCCACACACTGTTTTCCTTTACAATTCAGGCATCAGATAAGGTAGTTTTGTCATAGTTTTAGAGTCAATGAAATTGTCTCAAACTCCATCCTCTATGGAGCAGAAGGCTTGAGTCACTCCCAGTCTCCCTAGAATTCCAGGGTGGATGATGCAGCTTATATATTTTCTACGTAATATAAAGTTTATTCTGAATCAATTTTCCTTAAAAGTGCCATGTTTCTGGAGGAATATTCCTAACATGTTGGCTTGCTCTCCTCTCACCTCAGATTACACTCACTCCTGATTACTTTGAGTTGAATAATTCTACTGTCCATTTCTGCGTTTCCTGTTAGCCAGGCTCTCTCGTGTGTCAGATTCCTGAGCACTTTGCAAAGGTGTTCTAGCACCTGTTAAGATTTGCTATTTTCTTCCCCCAAACTCTATATTCTATTGCTAATGTCTTTTTGACACTAATATTTTTCTTCACTTTTTGAACACGCTACAAGCTTGTCACTGAGTGCATGACATTCTCTAGTCATTTTCACATAGGAAGGGAGGATGTATACATTCACGCGGGCTGCACATGTGCACGCATACATGGTGGCATGAAGCATTCACCATGCCCTCCTAACAACAACAAACATGGCAAAATGTGTGTTACTATGAAAGAAAAATTTTCTTTTCTATTGAAATTCATTTGAATGCTTCTTAGTCAATTAGGTTTCTTCTGTCCTTCTCACTGTCATCTTTCTTATTCTTTTCACTGACCAATTGCCATCTCCAGAATAACTGATTCATCAAAGGAAAGTGGTAGATTTGCTGGAGATCTACTTAAATCCCAACTGAAAGGTGAAAAGGATGTGTGAACTAGGGAATCCAAGCAAATAACAATAAATAATAGACATTTATGTTTATGTGTCTTATAAATTATGTCTTAGATTTCTTCCTTTTTTACATGTTTATTCTGTATTCTAAAGATAAAAGTAAAAGAAGGCAATATTTAGAAGAAGCTTAATTATTACCTTGGAAGTATGTTCACTGTAAAGAATTTGAAAACTAATTTCATCAAACGTGATCCTATTTTTGTAAAAGCTAAAAAGCTATGAGTATCATCTCAATTACTGTTAAGAATAAAAAAGAAAAATATTAAAGGATATACTTTAACTTTGGAATGCTAACAATAGTTACCTATTGGGAAGCATGATTTTTCTTATTTATTCATTACTTTTCTTTTTCAAATTTTACAAAGAAAAAACTAAAGATGAAGTATTTTTACTAACATAGAATTTTTTCCATTTTGTCTTTAAAGATTACTTAACTATACATATTATCTACCAGACATCCCCTTAACCAAGAGGTCAAAATTAACATCACTAATAATGTTAATTATCAGTTAATAACATTGATGTTCGTGATAGGATATGCCATCTGGTATGATGCTCTGGAAAATGCAATACTTACATTAAATTATTCTTGCCCAAAATACATAACTGTTGTCATTCTGCTCCTAGGTATAAAATAGCAAGGGGCAGAGGCTGGTGCAAAAAGTAAACTCTTACACTGAGTTATTTTCAAAGAAATAACCCATGAGGCTCGGAGAGGCAAGCAGCTTCAAGTACTAAGAAGTAGCAAGGAAGTGCAACCTGGAACAAAAACTTCAAGGGTCTTGTATTGAACCTAGAAAAATGTGTACATGCAAGATATATAGAACATATAAACTTGATTATAGATAGAAAGAAATTTCTAACTACTGCCAAAAAACAAAGAAATTTTGCAACATTGTGAATTAAGCAAACAATGGAAACAAAAACAGAAGAAATTTATCCTAAGATTATAAAGTAAAAACAAAAGGATTATAAGGCCTCAGGGGTAAACTTTAACTTCCCTAGATCCAACCTTTGAGCCTTTTCCAGCTCAAGACCCATAGATCTATATCTAAACTGCTGATCATTCCTGACCCCCTGGCGGTACCCCACAGGTCAAGGGTTGAGGAATCTGGGCTGTTGCCAGCAAATCCTCAGAATCTCAGCCTACACTGAACTCTAACCCTCCCCCCCAATAACTTAAATGGCATCATAAGACAAAATCAGACAAACCCATGAGGGACATTCTAAAACACATGGAGCTTATATTCTCCATCTGGTGTAAATTTTCTGAAATGTATAACTGCACTGCGATTATGTAAAAGAATGTTCTTGCTTTTAGGAGATACAAGCTATGGTTGTTGGGGGCAAAGGGACAGGATCTCAGCAGCTTCCTTTCAAGTGGTTGAGGGGGAAAGAAGGAAGGAAAGAAGAAGGAAGAAAGTGAGCAAGGAAGAGAATAATTTGTTTTAGGTTTGTCTTAGCTATTAGATTGAGATCTTTGAGATTAATTTGGGTTAAACATTAATCTTAATTTGTAACACATTGCCTCAGAATAACTGAGGTCTACTCTCCCACATAAGAATAGAATAAACGAATAAGTATTTTAAAGGTAGACCACATAATTATCTTGTCATTCTTGAAAAAGTGAAACAGAAGTATGTATCAGAATGACATTTATATTCTTATAGAATAGGCATAGCAGCTTTATTTACAATAGCCCCAAAATGGAAATAACCCAAATAGCTATCAAAAATAAAATAGATAAATTGTGGTCTATCCATAATGTGGAGAAGTACACTGCAACATGCCTGAATTTCATAGCTATGTAAAACTGAGCAAAAGGAGCCACACACAGAGAAGTATCTATTGAATAATTCCATCTACAATGAGCTGCCAAATAGACAAAATATATGGATAGCAATAGAAATAAAAATAAAGGTTATCTCTAGGGTCGGAGATGAATACTGACTGGCTGGCAAGTCAGGAAGAGTGAGTTTTTGGTGCTCTGTGAATATTCTTTATCTTGTTCCTGGCAACAGTTACACAGGTAAAGATGTGTGTAAAAATTCATCTCATTGGCTCGGTGCCTGTGGCTCAATCGGCTAAGGCGCCAGCCACATACACCTAAGGTGGCGGGTTCGAATCCCCAGCCCGGGCCTACCAAAAAACAATGATGGCTGCAACCAAAAAATGACCGGGCGTTGTGGTGGGCGTCTGTGGTTCCAGCTACTTAGGAGGCTGAGGCAGGAGACTCATGTGAGCCCAGGAGTTGGAGGTTGCTATGAGCTGTGATGCCATGGCACTCTGCCCAGGGGGATAGCTTGAGGCTCTGTCTCAAAAAAAAAAAAAAAATTCATCTCATTGAATCCTTAATATTCATCTACTTTTCCAAATGTATGTTGTATCAAGCTCCAGCCTATTCTGTGATCACACCTAATCAATTTTCTCTTCACTGCATCTAGCTCAGAGGCTTGAATATGGAAGATGTTCAATATATATATTTGAAATGAATACACATAGATAAAATTGTTCATGCCTTGAGTTTTATTTTCTTAGGACTCTGCTAAATGTGATGATGGATGCTAATAACTATTTCCCTTCTTTTAGTTAGTATTTTTGGATCCAAAAATATTGCCTTAATCTGTGACCAGAATTTCAGTAACATAGGTAGTTGATTGGGATATGAATGAGAGCAAGACATTGGCAGTTAACTGTGATAATTTACAGGAACCTGGTTCTGGGTAGTCAGCTATGGGACATGTGAAGAAGTTAGCACAGTGTGACACAGGAGCTGGGAGACCTTCCTGAGATGAGAGGTTTTCCTAATCAAAGGCTAGAGCCAACTCTAGACTGACCTGGACAGAGTAACTACCAGCACCTGAGAGGGTTGGAGTTGGGGGGAGCAGAGTAGCAAAAGATTCAGGCAGCAGGATGGGAGGGAAATCAGATGTCTTCCAAGATCACAGATCAGGAGATCCATACACATAAAACTTAGGCACTTCAAAAGCCAGTAATAGCCTTTAGAATGAAGATACTGGCAAGGACATGGCAAGGAGTTCTGGGATTCAGTCATCTGTCTTTCAGTTCAAGATAGAATTGCAGTGCCAAGTCAGGTCTTGAGATAAGAGCCAAGGACCAGGAGCCCCATGCTCTGACGGGGCTCAGGAAGTCCGGACAGTAAGGTGCCTGGTAGCTCTGTGCACAGCAGGTTCCTGGGGCTTTCTCTGACTCACAGTTTCAGCTTTTATTCATCAAGACCTTGATGGAGTCAAAGTTCTAAGAATGTCTGTCTTTTCTGAAGGTGAAAGTTATAAAATGAAGGGTCAGAGAATACATAAGTGCAAGTCCCACCCACATATTAAGTCAGTTCTTTAATATCCACCCTACAATACACCAAATTAAATTTTTTTCAGTTAGATTCAGAGTATTAACTTTCCAGGACATCTGAGTAGTATTTAACCATAAATGGTTCTCCTAATTTGTTACAACAATGCTCAATTTAGAAAAATATTAAGCTAATAGACTTTTTTAAGCCTTTGCCTTTACAGCAATTGTTTGACATATTTTTTCCAATATTTAAGAGCGCTAAAAAATTTGCTTAATGAATTTGCATTTTGATGAATTTCCTTTTTAGAAACAATTACCAGAGATAAGTTGTCTCTGTTCTTACATTAATGAAATTATTATGACAGAATATTTAGAAAATTCAACTATTTAGAAATTATATAATGCAGAGAGTGAGTATTCTCTCAAAACTTGGATTCCTTTTAAAATTTGAATAATTTTCCAACTTGTAATAGCTATAAGGGTAAAAGCAGGGCATTTTTTAGTTGCTCATCTATTTGTTTATTATATAAAATTTATGATATGTAACAATACATGTATGTACATGAAATTTATATTGTATATAGAATAACTGAGTTTATTCAATTATAAAGGTGACTTTGTCAGTAATTAGTTGAAGCATTTTCCAACATACCTCTTTGTACGCACATTGAGGAGAAGTGTATGAACTATAGAAATTATAATTAATTTGGGGATTTGGAAAGTACTGTTAAACTTAGCACTTCTTGAGATCGCTCGCAAGGTCATCTCACCCTGTTTAATGCCTGCAGTGAAAGCCATCATAGTTCATTTCTGCTGGGACCTAGCCTGAAAACTGGACAACTGAATGTCTGGTAGGTAATTGTTATTTCTGATCAGGTGTGATTATAATTCTGTAACTGGGATTTTTAACACAAGAGAGTAATTGGCCATTTTGTTAAATATTAATAAGCCATTTTTCATTTCTCCTTTGTGTATTTAGGCAAAACATAAGAAGTGACGTATACAACTCATAGGTGTTATTGTCATTAGTCATGACAGTGATGTTGGAACGTTATCCAGGAGTGGCTTGGTAATCTTAGTCCTGCCCTGGTGTCCTCAGCATCTCTACATGCCTGACCTCCCTTTATGTGTCTTCCTTTCTATGTGTGCTGCAAAAGGTTGTAGGATCTCCTGCCATTTATTTGCTCAATGCCCATTGCTCTTACTGCTCAGGCAAGGATACTTACATTTGGCTGTTCTCCTATTTGAAGATACTCAGTTTCTCTTTTGAGTTCCATTTTCTCCTATTTCTCACTATTGCTATCTTCTTTTAATAATTGCATGCATATGCAAGTTGTTGTACACTGCTTTTAACACCCCAAAGTAAAGCCCAGCTTTGTGCTTCTGTGACTGATGGAACAGCATATTATTTACAATTGCATTATTCAGCCTCAGTCTCTGACCTTATTACTAATTGATTCTTGTCACTGAGGAGATTTTTTTTCTTAATTATTGTTATATTTAGTATGCCTCCTTATTTAATAGGGAGAAGGACACCTGCTCAGGCAGGATCTACAGAAGATTACCATCCCTTAAAGCAAAGTAACATGGGTTTCATTTTTCCTCATCCATTCTCATTAAGGTTAATGCTAGCCATAACTAAGAGACTAGACTTCAAAGGAGCAAGAGAGACATACAACCAGCAATTTCCCTTGGCCTTTCACTGTGATTCAGTGAAGGTTATGCCTACAATAAGCTAAATCTTGATTTTACTCTGAATTGAAAAAGAACACAGTAATGACTGAGCATGAAGGTGAGTGGGGACATGCACATGCAAATATGCACACTTTATACGTAGTAACTTTAGCTGAAAGTTATACTTCACATCTATTCATATTACAAAAATTTCAAATCTTCTGTGAAATTCCCATGAACCAGAAAAATATGATAAACATTCCTGCATTTAATTGATATGTTTATGATTTTAAATACTGTTTTTACACACTGAAAAGCAATAGACAAGTAGAGGAAAGGGTCTTGTTTATTTCTTTGTTTTTATGCATTGGGTGATTCGTTCTAATTTATTTGTTTCATAGGCAGTTAAATGGAAACTTTGGTTGAACATTCTACACTTCACACTTCTCCAGATGGTATTTTCAGTGTGTACTCTTGCCTGCATCTCCTCTTGTCCATGTCGAGCAAAGAGCCCCTGGGTTGCCTAAGCTCTCGGTAATTATGTTTGAAATTTGTTTATTTTGGAGTGTGTTTGATTTCCCAAATATCCCTCTGCTAACTTATTTCTATTTTCATTCCATTGTGCTCAGAGAACATAGTAGTATTTTAATCCCTTTAAATTCATTGAGACTTGCTTCAAGATCTACCATACAAATTGACATATGTATGATTTATCCTTGAGAATGTTCCAGGTCCAGTTGAGAAGATTGTGTGCTGTTGTCACTGAAAAGCCTGTAAGTTCAAGTTGGACATGAAGCTTTTCCAATTTTTCTTTTCCTGGTTGATAATTCTGTGTAGTTATACACTTTACTGAAAGTTAAGCTTTGAAGTCTCCCACTAGTATTAGTGAATTTTCTACATCTTTCTTCAAGTCACTCAATTTTTGCTTCATGTACTGGACATTTCTGCTGCTACATGCATGTATGTTGACAATTGTTATTTTTTTCTTGATGGATTAAGTACTTTATCTTTCAAAAGATCTGAATTTGTCTCTAGGAAAAATTTTTGTTCTCCAGTGTTTGTAAAACTTGCCCAGCTCTCTTTTTATTACTATTTGCATAGTATATACTTTCCATCCATTTGCTTACAAACTATTCTGTGTTAAAAA
Organism: Galagoides demidoff; assembly: GCA_963574575.1. Lineage (NCBI taxonomy): Eukaryota > Metazoa > Chordata > Mammalia > Primates > Galagidae > Galagoides > Galagoides demidoff. Next base: position 1,359 of record CAUYQV010019509.1, on the reverse strand, counting down.
CAAGTCTCTTGTGGACAGGGCATATTTGGAGCATGTGGTTTTTACATATCTGTTTTTTTGCTTGAGGATTTTAATCCATTTAAATGTACTATAATTACTAATGATGTAGGATTTATGCTAACCATTTTGTTATTTGCTTCTTATATAATATTCCTTTTTTGCTCCTCAGTCTTTCATTTTTTCCTTCTTTCAGGATAAATGAATATTTTCCAAAGTATCATTTTAATTTCCTCATTTTTCCTTTTATTATTAATTTTTGGGGTTTTTTTCTTATTGGTTGTAAAGGGGACTATAATTTATACCTTATGTACAACATTCTATGTGTATGTGTATGTATTTTCTCCATTTTCTTCCTTTATGCTGTCTTGTCAGAAATTACATCTTTATATATCATGTTGTTATCAATATGAAATTCTAATTAGTGCAGTATATAGTTGTCTTTTAAATAAAGTTGGGAAAAGGTAGTTACAAACAAAAATGTATTTATACTATATTTTATATTTATCCCTGTAGTTAGCTTTACTAGTGCTCTTTATTTCTTAGCATAAAGACATTAATGAATCTGGTGTTAAGTGGATTAGTTAACTAATGGCTAGCATCATTTTTACTTTAGAATAAAGAACTATATAGTATTTATTGTATGGAAAATCTACTAGTGAAAAAATCTTTTCTTTTTTCTTTATCTGGAATAATTTAATTTCTTCTTCATCTTTGTGGAATAGTTGTGACAGATATCAAATTCTTGATTGATAGTTTTTCTTTTTCATTTAACACTTCAGTCTGCCTTCTGGCTCTCTCAGTTTCTGGTAAAAAAAAAATCAGTGATTAATCTTATTAGAATCCTTTATACATGTACATATGTGATGAAATAATTCTCTTGATGTTTTCAAGGTGCCCCTTAGTCTTTTGAAAGTTTCATTATTGGGGGGGGGAGCCAAGATGGCGGACTGCAGCCAGATTTTTACAGAAGCTCCTTTCCAGAAGGAGGCTGAAAGGACAGAAGATTAGCTAATTAGCTGATGGTTTGGAGCAGAGCCAAGAGAGAAGATTGAGGAGCACACTTCAACCTTCCTGAGGCGAGCTGCGACCCCAAAAAGACAACCAAAAGGTACAGAATCCACCACCAAGCGGAGGGGAGTCCCCTCCCCCGCAACAAGTGCTTGTAGTTTACTCCATGCAAACAAGCGAGCAAAATTCAAACTTCCTCCCACTCTATCCCACAGGAGAAACCCCCTAAAAACTGGACCTCCTACCCCTGCTGGCGTGCCACTGCACCCTCCCGCCAGGCACAAAACTGGAAAACTGTATAAATCTGTATATATTCCCCACTTGCAACATTGAACTCTGAGTCCCCACCCA
>CAUYQV010019508.1:0-11364 GCA_963574575.1 Galagoides demidoff | reverse complement strand
AGCTGGAGAATGTTCTTCTGAGCAAAGTATCACAAGAATGGAGGAAAAAGTATCCAATGTACACACCCCTATTATGAAACTAATTTGTACCTTTTATATGAAAGCTATAACCAAATAGCCTAAGAATGTGGGGAGGGGGAGAATGGGTGGAGGGAGAGGGATTGGAGGGACCATTTTTGAGGTTTATCTTACAGGGGTACAAGTGAAACTCTCTAAGAGTAGAATCAGAATGTTTTAAAACTATAACTGAGAAAATGACAAGAAGGCTGTGTTGATCAGTTTGATGGAAGTATTTCGGATTGCATGGAAAAACCCCACACTGTACCCCAGAAGTGCATTAATGTACATAGTTACCATTCAATAAAATTTAAAAAAAAAAAAGAAAAAGTAATTTTTTTGTTAGGCTTACAAACAAATACATACCAAAAGAATGATTCAACTAGTGATAAATGATCACACTATAGGGACACTCATGGACCCCCAAAGCCTTTTGATACCATATTCATTTTCTAATGTGGATATGTCTTAATTCTACCTTAAGAAGGGGAAGAAAGCCTAAAGAGTGAATGTCCTCGTCTCTATCTGTCCCTGGACTCATTTACTTAATCTTATCCATTCTTCCTACACCTTTCTTAGTCTACAATATTTTGAGGGAAGGATAGCACCTTATTAAGTTTTACCATATATATATATGTTAATTGCTATGAAAATGGTTCATGGCTTGGTACTAGAAATAAAGAGACAAGTAGGGCAGAAGCAGCCCTCAGATGACTCAGGACAGCATTGGAAACATTATCTCTTGAAATCACTTTCTCCCAAGAGCTCCAGAAGTGGATTGAGTGGATTGCAGAAACACAGAAAAGGGGACAGCTAATCTGGTTCTCTTTGGGGAAGCTTAGAGGAAGATGACACCTGCTCACAAGACAGACATGAGATCCAGAGGGAAGTCCTGCTTAGCTGAACATCACACAGCTTTGAGATGCATTCTTTCTTTCCTTGTCATTGCCTTCTTGGACTGTGTTGGTTTTTGTATTCCATTTTCTGGCTTCTAATGGGAGATAACCATCTCTTTACTAACCCCTCTTGTGATTTCACTGTGTAGACTATTTGTGAAAAATAAAGTATTACAGTTCTTTGAGAATCAGTCCCAATGGAAGGACAATGAATTTTTTTTTCCTGCATGTCTTAGGAATGTAAAAGGAATGATAAAATTCACATATCTTATTATAAATATATAATATTAAAATTTTGGCAGTAATTCAATGTTCCAGAAACACATTTCAAATAGCAAAATCAAAGGCATACCTCTAATACTAATAAAGTTTGGTTAAAAGCTCAGAATTCTAAGTGGGAAAGAACTATCTGCCTGCATGGAAATTAGCATGGTTTCCTATGGCCTGTTGCAATTACTGTTGAAAAAGAACAGCCCAAGATATGGATTAGAAGCTTCTCTTGTGTCTTCTGGCATATTAATCCCCTGTGAGAGGACGGAAATAACTTTGATTTGCAACTAAACCTTGCAAATTGGGCAGGTCATTGTCAGATTTTACACTTGTCCAACTCCATGCCAAGAAGGCTAGAGGAAGAGAACAGTGATTTTCAACCAGTGTGCTGTGGCACTGGTGTGCCATGAAAGGAACTTAGGTGAACCACAAAAATTTTTAATGATCATTAATTAAATTATTTTTGAAAGAAATTCAAATTGCAGTAAAGATATTCTTTATTTTACTCCTTTTTTGATCAACTTAATTTAAGTGTGTTGTGGAAGCTAAACTATAGGTTCAAGTGTGCTGTGAGATAAAAACAGTTGAAAAGTACTTGTATACAATATGGAGGTGTGTCAAGTCTTAGGTTGGGTTTCCTGGAAGCAAAACTTACGGAAGGATTCATGTGCAAGTGATTCACAATAATTAAGTAAATGAGAAGGATTCATGTGCAAGTGAATGGTGGGATCACACCTATGGTGCATAATGCAAAGGTCAGATTTATTAAGTATAGACTATAAATGTCTTAACACAATAATTAAGCAAACCAGATGAGGTTTATATTAACTAGTGTGGTGTAAACACTCCTAATTTTATATGAAATCAGCACATTATACCTCATACATGCTTTAAGGTATACATGATCTATGCATTTATGGTTTAATAAAAAAAAAATTAAGAAGTGCTTCTAAAAGAAACCAGCAAAGGAATTGGAGAAGCAAGCAAGGAAGTGAAGAAAGATAAGCAAAATCTCATAGGGAGTAGCACTTAGCCTCACCCCCTAGAGAAACTCTGAACTGTAAATTATGCCTCAAGGAAGTTATCTCACATGGAAACCCCAAGTAATGTGAGATTGATTTTGAGACAGAGTCTTCCCCTGTTGCTTGGGTTACAGTGAAGTGGCATCAAATAGTTCATTGAAGCCTCACACTCCTGGGCTTAAGTGATTCTCTTGCCTTAGCCTCTCAAGTAGATGGGACCATAGCTGGATGCCACTATACCCAGCTAATCTTTTCTTTTCTTTCTTTTTTGTGGATTTGAGATCTTACTCTTATTCAGGCTGGTCTCCAACTCCTGGCCTCAAGCGATCCTCTCGCATAGACTCCTCAGAGTGGTAGGATTACAGATGTAAACCACGGATCTCAGTCAGATGGTTGAATTTACAATATTCTTGTACTTGGTAAAGTGACCAGGATTATGGGAACGTAAATTCCTAGACACTCTGGCTTTTCTTGGTGTGGCAAGTTGGGACTACAAAAGCCTAAGTGGACAGTTTTCCTTAAAATGGGTGTTAGATGTTAAAAGTAAAAGGATATCAAATGGGATGTGTCTGTGTGTACAAAAATGATAAAAAAGTGATCTAAACATATCTAGGTAGAGCAAACTTATTGTCTCATAAGGACTGGTACTCCTTAGTGGTAATAACATATCTTGACTAATAACTATTGTAAGGAAACATGAGTGCAGAAGGCAATATGCTGATATTTAGAAGGCAGTTGGAACAGGATGTTTTGGAGAAAGGAGTTAGGTGCCACCGACTGGGTCCAGAACAGGACCTCGTCCCTAATGGAACAGTTGAAAATGGTCAGTGTCTCTCTTGGTAGACCATGAATATCTGTCACAATGTCAAAGCCAGAATACAGTGTCCAGATCCAGGCCAGCAACCCCCGGCATAATGCCAAGTCACCTGAAGACAGAACTAGACTTTTGAGGTTCACTCTCAAGTCCAGTTTGCCCCTAAGCCTGATCAAAAACTAAGAACCAATGTGGTTCCAGCATTAGGTAAAGGAAGGGATGCTAGGATATTTGGTTTTCATAACTAGCAATTCCTAGGTTAGGAAATAGGCAAGAATCCCAAAGGAAGCTGTGGTCGGACCAGATACTTTCTGCTATACATAAGCAGTAAAATCTTCTGGTTTAGATTATTATATTAATTGTTCCAAATTTAGTTTCACTACCATCATTTCCTATTATTTCATTTTATTTCTATTTGTTTATTTCACATCCATTTTAAATGTACTGTCTTGCTGGTCTAAAATACCACAATCTATAAATGAGGTGAAGTTTTTGAATTTAGGAAATTCATTCCATTCATATTTCTTGAAAAGTTTGATACATAAAAAGCTTCATTCTAAATACTAACTGGGGATACAGAAATTATTCAGATATCACCATTCTCCTTAAGGAGTACATTTTCAGGAGCAGTTTTGTAGCTCTGTCTGAAATAGAGAGCCAGGATAGCTTTTAGGAATACTATGAATAAAGTAATACAGTAAAGACCCTCCTTAAAATGGGCTTGCTGGCAAAATTCAGGATGCAAATATTTCTTGGGACATACTTATATTAAAAATTATTTGTTACTTGCTTTTTTTTATTTGCTAGACCTGGCAACTGTTTGAAAAGCAGTCTAATAACTCCACACCAGTAAATATTTCATCTCTAGGAAGTAGGTGAGAGCTCACCAGTTGGTGGAAAGAGATATAACTGTGTACTGAGCAAACTTGGCCAAGGGAACTAAACAGATTTGTCCTTATTCTGATCCTCACTCTGCCAGTTGCCACCAGAGGATCCCCAAGGCAGGAATTAAGCTCTCTTGAGCTGTTTTTCATCTGTATAACGGGGACAAAACAACCTACTTCCCCAAGTGATTGTTAAAGAGCAGATGTTCAGGGAAAGGTAATCTCAGCCCTCTTAAACAACAGACAATAAGCATGTATTCTTTGTTGAAAATGTCATTCCCTCAAATCAGAAGAGAAGGAATTAAAAACACCAGGCAGAATTAATTGTTTAGCTTCCTTGGATTGCAATTCAGTAGAAAATGCCAAGGGTGGCTGAGTGCATTCTACCTTTCACAGGTGATACACTGCAGAGCTCTGGCGGGGGACGTGAGGGTTGAACATGTCCACAAATAATATGATTTATGATAACCAAGTCACATTTTGGATTGGTGAAAGGTAATGAACAGCCAGGTCCCCTCATAAATAGAATCATTTGTTCCTGCAGTTATTTATTTCAAACTCTGCCTTGCTGTACACAGGAGCTTTGATTTCTGGGCTCTTCCAATTCTGATGGATCTTTGGCAATGAATGTCAAACATCTGTCCTATTTGGATGAGAAGCCAGAAGCTGATTCTCCACTGAAGCATCCCTGACCCTCCTGTTATGTGTATCACCTATTGTCATGAATCCAGTTCCACTCTATCTGATGTACTTGACTAGACAGACTGATTATTAGCATACTTCTTCCTTACTTTGTAATGTACAAATAGAGTCTAAATTTAATATTCAAATTACAAAATAAGATAAAATGTGATTTTTTTTGACTGAAAATGCAATGTACTGCACAAATTCATTATAGTAGAGTATATGAATATTCTCTCAGCAAGGCTCTTGCTTTCCTAGCTCAATCAACAATGTGCCTTCCTGATAGCTGCCAGGGAAACATACTTTTCTAGCCCCTTCAGAAATAGTTGAAAATCCTGATGGCCCTCTGTGTGCACTACAGAAATGGTTCACTTGGATACTTTTCCACTGAGAAGTGGAATCAGTAATAATAGAGGGTACAAGATAGATTCTGCTTCCTCAGGGACCCTAGAAAGAAAGATATTCTATTCCAATAAGGATTAAAGTAAAATTTGGAGTAACTGTGAATGTATTTATTAATTTGTTGTGAAAAATTTGTAAATATCAGGTAATACTTCAGAAGAATAAGGAGAGATGTATAATGCGGAACTCCTACCCTCAGAAAGCTTATAAGTAAGTTGAAGTGGATATTACCAAGTAAAAAGTAAGAGGTATTTAAAATAAGAACATTAAAATTCAGAGTTATAGGTGATTTTCCTTAGTTAGAGGGAATTGATTAAAGCCTTTGTGGAAATAGCATTTATGTACAACAACAACTACTACATGCAATTGTGAGGAAGGAAGAGGAGAGTATTTAAGGTGTGTGCATTTCTATTAGCAGAGACATGGGTTTAGGCATAAGGAACTGAGTATTTGTGAAGAAAAATGGATGGTAAAAGAGGTTAGGACCACACTGCAGAGGACTTAAATTCTAAGCTGGGGAGTTTGATCTTCATTGAGAGGCAATTGGAAGTCACTGAGGTTTTGAACCTGAGAGTGAATATGAAAAACATGTACCAGGCAGCACCTGTGGTTCAAAGGAATAGGGTGCTGGCCCCATATACCAGAGGTGGCAGGTCCACTCGAACCCGGCCCTGGCCAAAAACTGTAAAAAAAAAAACAAAACCCAAACCAAAAACAAAAACAAAAACCATGTATCATGCCTTGAGAAGATGACTTTAGTAACATTACTGTGTAGATAACATGGAGACAGAGGAGAAGAGTTGACAGCTGGTCGCTTCATTGAGGTCTATTTTTCATTTATGTTCATGTTGAAGACTAATTAGACTTGGTAAATCCCTCAAGATAAGTGGAGAAACAAATGTAAGCTGATCAGAAGCCTCACTGGATTTGTGTTTAGGCTGAGAGTGTCAGTGTGAATCCTGCCTGGAGGTATACTGTGGCATTTTGGGAAAACAAGGTCACTGCACAGAATGTTATCTGCTGCTTTAGATTAGATTTGGAGTTGGCAAAGATAGATTATTTAATTTAAAAGAATAATTTTGGAATTTTGAGATCAGCGTTACTGTTCCTTAGGTAAAATGCATTAAAAATTTAAAATTAAAATGTTATGATCTATATCAAAAATATATTTCCTTGCTAAGTTATGGGTATATGGGATGTGAGGTAAAGGATGTCAAAGAACTTCAAAGTTGTTTGAAGTTGAAGTTCTTGTGTCCTGGTGGACTTTTTTTCTTTTTTTTTTTACATTTCAGATTACATAATTTGTCTTTGTATAGTTTGAGTCAAAGTTATATAAGTTGTGCTCCTCATTTAGATAATGTCCAGTTGTACTCATTAGGTGTGAATTTACTCCTACCCCTCTCACTTTCTGTTGAGTTTCATCACCATATGTTCATGAGGGTTTGATCAATTAGTTCCAGTTTAATAGTACATAAAGTGTTCATTTTTCCATTCTTATAAAACTTCACTTAGAAAAATGGTCTCCAGTTCCATTCAGGTTGTTACAAAAGGTATTAGTTCACCATTTTTTACTGAGTAGTGCTCCATGGTATATATACATATGCCACATTTTATTAATTCACTCATGTATAGATGGGCACTTGGGTTGATTTAACTTTTGGTGATTATGAAATGTGATGAAATAAACATTTGAGTGTATATTTCTTTTTGATAAAAACCCCAATAATTTGATTGCTGTATCAAATGGTAAGTCTACTATTAGTTCTTTGAGATGTCTCTATACACCTTTCAATAAAGGTTTACTTGTTTGCATTCCCACCAACAGTGTGTAAGTTCCTTTCTCTCCTCTTCCATGCCAGCATCTGTTGTTTAGGAATTTTTGATAAAAGTCATTCACATTGGCATTAGGTGATATCTCATTATGGTTTTGATTTGCATATCCTGATATTCAAAGATGGTGAACATTTTTTCACATGTTTATTGGCCATTCGTTTACCTTCTTTTGAAAATCTTCTGTTCATATATTTTGCCCATGTTTTTATAATTTTTATTTATTTATTTATTTGCTGATTTACTTGAGTCCTTTATAGATTCTGATTATCAGCCCATTATAGATGTATAACATGCAAATATTTTCTCCCATTCTGTGGGTTGTCTGTTCACTCTCTTGATTGTTTCTTTGGCTGTGTAGAAGCTTTTTAATTTAACCATGTTCCATTTGCTAATTGTTCCTATGACTGTCTTTGAAGTCTTCTTCATAAATTCTTTGCTTAGGCTGATGTCTATAAGAGTTTTCCAATATTTTCTTCTAGGATTCTTACAGTTTCATGCCTTAGGTTTAAGTCTGTTATCCACTATGAATTATTGTGAGTTGTTAGAGATGTAGGTCCTATGTCAGCCTTCTACGTGTGGCTCTTCAATTTTCTCAGCACATTTATTGAATAGGGTTTATTTTTCCCAGTTTATGTTATTGTCTGCTTTGTTAAAGATCAGAAGGCAATATGAGGATGGTTTTCTATCTGAGTTTTCTCTTCTGATCTCTTGGTCTGTATCTCTGTTCTTGTGGTAGTATAATGCTGTTCAATTACTATAGCCTTGTATAGTTTGAAGTCTGGTTAAGTGATGTCCTTTTACTCAAGGTTGCATTGGCTATTTGGGTTCTTTTCTGGTTCCATGCAAAGCATAGAATTATTTTTTCTAGATCTGCAAACATGATGTTGGTATTTCAATGGGGATTGCACTGAATCTGTAGATTACTTTGGGTAGTATAGAAATTTTAACAATTATGATTCTATCTCTCCATGAGCATGATATTAATATTTTTCCATTTGTTTGTATCCTCTGTGGTTGTCTTCCTCAATAAGTTATATTTCATCTTATAGAAGTCTTTTTCCTCCATGGTTAAATATATTCCAAAGTATTTTATTTTCTTTGTTACTAATGTAAAAGTATTGAGTCTTTGATTATCTCAGCATGACTGTTGTTCGCATATAGGAATGCTATTGATTTGTGTACACTGATGTTATAACCTAAGACACTGATGAATTTCTTTATCAATTCCAAGAGTTTCTTGGCAGAAGTTTTGGAGTTTTCTAGATGAAAGATCATATTTTTCAGCAAAGAGTGATAAATTTAACCTCTTATGTCCCCATTACCCCAGTTTCCTTCTCTTGTTTGATTGCTCTAAGACTTCTAGCACTATGTTGACTAGAACTGGTGACAGTGAGCATCCTTGTCTGGTACCAGATACAGCAGGAATGCTTTCAATTTTTCCCTGCTTAGTATGACACTGGCTGTGGGTTTGTTGTATATAGATTTTATAATTTTGACCTATGTTCCATATGTGCTTATTTTATTAAAAGTTCTTATAAAAGAGCACTGAATTATGTTAAATGCTTTCTCTGCATCTACTAATGTGATTACATGGTCTTTGTTTTTTGTTTCAGTGTATGTGGTGAATCACATTTATAGATTTATGGGTGCGAACCATCCTTGCATCCCAGGGATGAAGCCAACTTGGTTGTGGTGGATTATTATTTTTTTTTTTTGATGTGTTGTTGAATTTGGTTAGAATTTTATTGAATTTTTACATGTATATTCTGATTTTGTCTGGGAGACATTTTTAACTCAGCTATTAAAAATGTGTGAAAATGATGTTAGCAAAGTATAAAATCTTTGTTTTAATTGCCCAGTAGTATGTGCAGTAAATATCTTGAATCTACGTATGTCTAGGCCCCCAGGTGATCTTCAGAACCTCATTCCCTGTCAAATGGGATGTTGATATCCATTCTGGGCTTCTCAATTGTTGTAAGAATCAAAAAGTCAATTTCTGAGATCATGTTCTATACCCTAGAAGGTGTTATAGAGTAAAACCATGCTATTATGCAACATTTTCTCTATTTCTAATTGTTTAATTGGTGGAGGTATTACAGAAATAATAGGGAGTCCCTAAAGTAGAGAAAAAGTGATTGAGATGTATTAAATGAAGAAGTTTCTCAGAGGGGAGTCCATCTCTTCTACTGATCTTGCTTGTCATGGACCTATTGGTTTATCAAAGACGGGATGGAGTGTTGTTCTTCTTTTAGTCACTAGAGCCTAGTCTAGGGATGACACAAAAATTACAATAAATGTTAACAAGTGAAGGAGAGACTCAGTGACATGGGTAACTGATTTGCCAGTATGGCTTATTGTGAATGTTAGGAAAAAAGCTTCCCTCCCTTTGGGTAAAGTTGGCCAGAGTTAAAGCATCCTTTATGCTTTCCCTTGATGGGAAAGGAGAGGGTGGATTTTAGTCCTGCTTGGCTCCTTGAATAGAGAATCATGTGCAAGATGTGTCTGTCACAATATGAATGTGAAATTGTGATATTTAGGTGAGACAGCACGTCTTCCAAATGCTGTCCTAGAGGGTAGACTCAGGGCACTTGCTATGTACTGTTACGTTGCGTCATCAGCTGCCTTTCCATGGGTTTCCAATGTCCACATCTTTGGAACAATATTTTGTATTTAGTGAAGGCTCATTCGTTGAACACACTCAATAAGTGTTAAATACATGTTCCCTTGGGACCTGTATTTTCATATGATATAGTCAACAGAGATTCATATTGTCAAGGTTCTTTATAAACTATCCCCTCATCATCTTCCTTTTGCTGCACAATAGAATTCTACCCCCACTTAGGCCAAGAGTCAGTTTCTATTTAAACATCAGACCATGAGAGGTATCTGTCTGGCTTGATCCTGAGAAGGCTGGTAGTAAAGGTTTTAGTTCTCAGTGTAGCTAAATTTTTTGAGAATATCTGGAAATCAACTTAAAGAGGAGGTATTTTCCTATTTTTAGTCCCTGATGCTTTAACAGCAGCATGGAGCACGTGCTGTGTGGAGCAGGTACAGTATGCCTCACAAAGCAAGAGTTAGTGACTCACAAATAAGCAAGAGATAAAGCCCTGGCCAGACCAGGAAGCACATATTTCTAGTCTGAAGAAAGCCTGTTGAGTGAGGATTTGTTTCTCCTTTTATACATTGTAATGCCTGCTGAGTTATATTTCTGTGGAAGTCATGCTTTTGATCTGCTAGCAAAATAATCCTGAATTTCATAAATGGTGGCCTAGAACATAGAAACCATTTTTATATTAATATTTATCTCTATATAAAACAATAATGTGATTCTTATTTCTGAGTTTCAAATTGGGTCATAGGCTTTGAAAATTATTTGTTTTTAACATAGCATTAACCTAACAAGATAGATTCTATGATCTTCATTTAGAAAATAAGCCACCACGTCTCAAAAACTTACCTATTGGTAGTGACTAACTATAAATCTAGGTCTGTTTGGCCCTCAACTGTGCATTCTCTTCACTATACCACACTGCCTCTTACTGTACTAGTGATCACTATGGATTCTATAAAAATACTTTTCCTGTTCATGTTAGGTCATTTATTTAATTGCCCCTTCAATATTTTTATCAGTTCTTAGAAAAAGGCATATAATATACCTATTGTATATACATCCTCCAATTTTTTTTGGTCAGGGCAGTGACACTATCAAGCAACAGGTATGTAAAGTTATGCATGTAACTCTGATGATCCTCAATTGATGTGTTCATTGATAATCTTTTAACAACAACTATGAATTTCTTATTCTGTTAGAAATTTCAAGATATACAAGGGAACTTACATGTTCTATATTCATGTTCTCATAGGTATTGATCAAATAACAACAAGATAATTTTGACATACACATGAAAAAAGGATCAAACTCATGGCAGGCAATTCAAACATCACACCCCTTATTTTGACAAACATACAAAAAATAACATCATGTGTGTCAGTTGCCTATTCCTGCTATAGCAAATTATAAAAAACATAATGACTTAGAATAACATAAATATATTACCTGGTTCTGATCAGAAGCCCAAAATCTGTCTCATCAGGCTAAATATCAGTGTTGACAGGGATGGTCACTTCTGAAGGCTTCAGAGGAGATTCTGTTTCCTTGTCTTTTCCAGCTTCTAAAGGTCACCTGCATGCATTTCTTAGTTAGTAGTTACTAACTCCACTGTCAAAGCTAGCAGCATAGCATCTTCAAATCTCTCTCCCAGCTCTCAGAACTTCATCTTCACATCTCCTCCTCTGTTTCTGCCTCTCCCCATTCATTATTTTAAGGAAAACTGGAACTATACTGGACCCACTTGAATAACGTATAGATTAATATCTCCAACTCAAATCAGCATCTGCAAAGTGCCTTTAGTAATATAGGGTAACATAGTCACAGGTTCCAGGGGTTAAGATGTGGATATATTTGGAGATCCATTATTCAGATGATTGTATCATGCCTTGAA